>JAINUV010001403.1:0-28163 GCA_020205505.1 Panax japonicus
ATATTATAGATAATATACATGAGTATATTATACTATATATTATATTAAGGATGTTATATAATATTATATTATTATATAAGTAACATAGATAATGTATATGTATTTATAATATTATCTTATAATATACTATACATATATACATATATATACATATTATTAGTATATACATATGGTAATATATATATATATATATATATATAATATATATATATATATATATATATATATATATTAATATGTAATCTATGTAAACTTTGTTTGGAATATAATAGTTTTTTTGATTGGTCTTGCTTTGAATGTGATGGTTCGTTGGTGGTTATTGAATAAACTACCAAGAATTATTTTGTGATATGGATTGTGAATGAGTTCTTTTATGTATATTTATTTACTAAGGCTTGGAAAGTTTGAGTGAGTTATTGTAATGTACAACTTACAACAATGTAATCTGAAGATGGAGGTTAAATATTGAAGATTTAGCTTCTCAAAATTGGATCAATATTGGTATTTTCAAGCTTGAAGAAATTTCAGTAACAAAGGTATTATTAAAATTAGAAATTGTTGTTTGCTATGTTTGAATGATATTGTACTAATGCGATTTAAGTTTGAACGAGATTTTAAAAATATTTTGCAGGTTTTATTGATTCTTAGCAGGCTCGCTCAATTTAGAAATTTTTACGAACATGAGGTACTATTTATCGGTATATTTTGTTTTTTATTCTTATTTTTTTAACTTAATTTTCTGTTTGAGAACACAGGTTTAACAAGAGTTGCAATCTTCTTGGACAGAGGAGTGACGTAAGAATGTAGTGAGGTTTAGATTTTGTGATAAATTTAATAAGAAAAATAGAGGGGTGTAATTAGGTATAGGAGTAAGAGAGCTAATCTTATAGGTTTCAAATATTTAAGGAAGTGGTATAATTATATTATATTTTTATATTATGTATTATATTAAGGAGGTGGTATATCATATCATAACATAACATATCATATCATATCATTTCACATAACATAACATATCATATCATATCATTTCACATAACATATCATATCATATCATATCATATCATATCATATCATATCATATCATATCATATCATATCATAACATAACATATCATATCATAACATAAGATATCATATCATAACATATCATATCATATTATTATATATGTAATATAGATAATGTACATCACTATATATGTATTATATTATATTATCTATTATATATTATACATAATATACATGAGTATATTATACTATTATATTATAATATTATTATATTATATTATATAATTAACATAGATAATGTATATGTATTTTATAATATTATCTATAATATACTATACATAATATACATATATATAAATATTTCTATTATATATTATACATAATATACATTAGTATCTTATACTATTATATCATCATATTATATATTATATTATATATATTAAGGAGGTTATATTATATTACATTACTAAAATTATATTATATTATATTATTATTATATTATAATATTATTATATTATATTATTATATAAGTAACATAGATAATGTATATGTATTTACTATACATAATATACATATATATATATATACATATTTCTATTATATATTATAGATAATATACATGAGTATATTATACTATTATATTATATTAAGGAGGTTATATAATATTATATTATTATATAAGTAACATAGATAATGTATATGTATTTTATAATATTATCTATAATATACTATACATAATATACATATATATACATATTATTTAGTATATAAATATGTAATATATATATATATATATATATATATATATATATATATATATATATATATAAATATGTAATATATGTAAACTTTGTTTGGAATATAATAGTTTTTTTGATTGGTCTTGCTTTGAATGTGATGGTTCGTTGGTAGTTATTGAATAAACTACCAAGAATTATTTTGTGATATGGATTGTGAATGAGTTCTTTTATGTATATTTATTTACTAGGGTTTGGAAAGGTTGAGTGAGTTATTGTAATGTACAACTTACAACCATGTAATCTGAAGATGGAGGTTAAATATTGAAGATTCAGCTTCTCAAAATTGGATCAATATTGGTATTTTCAAGCTTGAAGAAATTTCAGTAACAAAGGTATTATTAAAATTAGAAATTGTTGTTTGCTATGTTTGAATGATATTGTACTAATGCGATTTAAGTTTGAACGAGATTTTAAAAATATTTTGCAGGTTTTATTGATTCTTAGCAGGCTCGCTCAATTTAGAAATTTTTACGAACATGAGGTACTATTTATCGATATATTTTGTTTTTTATTCTTATTTTTTTAACTTAATTTTCTGTTTGAGAACACAGGTTTAACACGAGTTGCGTTTCTTGGAAAGAGGAGGGACGTAAGAATGTAGTGAGGTTTAGATTTTGTGATAAATTTAGTAAGAAAAATAGAGAGGTGTACTTGGGTATAGGAGTAAGAGAGTTAATTTTATAGGTTCCAATTATTTAAGGAAGTGGTATAATTATATTATATATTCTATTAAGGAGGTGGTATATCATATCATAACATAACATATCAGATCATATCATATCATATCATATCATATCATATCATATCATATCATAACGTATCATATCATATCATATCATATCATATCATATCATATCATATCATATCATATCATATCATATCATATCATATCATATCATGACATAACATATCATATTATTATATTATTATATTATATTATATATGTAATATAGATAATGTATATCTCTATATATGTATTATATTATATTATCTATTATATATTATACATAATATACATGAGTATATTATACTATTATATTATAATATTATTATATTATATTATACAAGTAACATAGATAATGTATATGTATTTTATAATATTATCTATAATATACTATACATAAACACATATATATACATATTTCTATTATATATTATACATAATATACATGAGTATCTTATACTATTATATTATTATAATATATTATATTAAGGAGGTTATATTATATTACATTACTAAAATTATATTATATTATATTATTCTTATATTATAATATTATTATATTATATTATTATATAAGTAACATAGATAATGTATATGTATTTACTATACATAATATATATATATATATATATATACATATTTCTATTATATATTATACATAATATACATGAGTATATTATATTAAGGAGGTTATATTATATTACATTAATAAAATTATATTATATTATATTATTATATAAGTAACATAGATAATATATATCAATTTTATAATATTATCTATAATATACTATACATAATATACATATATTATATATACATATTATATATATATAAATATGTAAAATATGTTAACTTTGTTTGGAATATATTAGTTTTTTTGATTGGTCTTGCTTTGAATGTGATGGTTCGTTGGTGGTTATTGAATAAACTACCAAGAATTATTTTGTGATATGGATTGTGAATGAGTTCATTTATGTATATTTATTTACTAAGGCTTGGAAAGGTTGAGTGAGTTTTTTTTTTGTAATGTACAATTTACAACAATGTAATCTGAAAATGGATGTAAAATATTGAAGATTCAGCTTCTCAAAATTTGATCAGTATTGGTATTTTCAAGCTTGAAGAAATTTTAGTAACAAAGGTATTATTAAAATTAGAAATTGTTTGCTATGTTTGAATGATATTGTACTAATGGGATTTAAGTTTGAATGAGATTTTAAAAATATTTTGCAGGTTGTATTGATTCTTTGCAGGCTCGCTCAATTTAGAAATCTTTACGAACATGAGGTACTATTTATCGGTATATTTTATTTTTTATTCTTATTTTTTTAACTTAATTTTCTGTTTGAGAACACAGGTTTAACAAGAGTTGCAATCTTCTTGGACAGAGGAGTGACGTAAGAATGTAGTGAGTTTTAGATTTTGTGATAAATTTAGGAAGAAAAATAGAGGGGTGTAATTAGGTATAGGAGTAAGAGAGCTAATTTTATAGGTTTCAAATATTTAAGGAAATGGTATAATTATATTATATTTTTATATTATGTATTATATTAAGGAGGTGGTATAACATATCATAACATATCATATCATATCATATCATAACATAACGTATCATAACATAAAATATCATATCATATCATATCATATTATTATATTATTATATTATATTATATATGTAATATAGATAATGTAAATCTCTATATATGTATTATATTATATTATCTATTATATATTATACATAATATACATGAGTATATTATACTATTATATTATAATATTATTATAGTATATTATATAAGTAACATAAATAATGTATATGTATTTTATAATATTATCTATAATATACTATACATAATATACATATATATACATATTTCTATTATATATTATACATAATATACATGAGTATCTTATACTATTATATTATCATATTATATATTATATATATTAAGGAGGTTATATTATATTACATTACTAAAATTATATTATATTATTATTATATTATAATATTATTATATTATATTATATTATTATATAAGTAACATAGATAATGTATATGTATTTTATAATATTATCTATAATTTACTATACATAATATACATATATATACATATTATATAGTATATCAATATGTAATATATATGAATATATGTAATATATGTAAACTTTGTTTGGAATATACTAGTTTTTTTGATTGGTCTTGCTTTGAATGTGATGGTTCGTTGGTGGTTATTGAATAAACTACCAAGAATTATTTTGTGATATGGATTGTGAATGAGTTCTTTTATGTATATTTATTTACTAAGGCTTGGAAAGGTTGAGTGAGTTATTGTAATGTACAACTTACAACCATGTAATCTGAAGATGGAGGTTAAATATTGAAGATTCAGCTTCTCAAAATTGGATCAATATTGGTATTTTCAAACTTTGAAGAAATTTCAGTAACAAATGTATTATTAAAATTAGAAATTGTTGTTTGCTATGTTTGAATGATATTGTACTAATGCGATTTAAGTTTGAACGAGATTTTAAAAATATTTTGCAGGTTTTATTGATTCTTAGCAGGCTCGCTCAATTTAGAATTTTTTACGAACATGAGGTACTATTTATGGGTATATTTTGTTTTTTATTCTTATTTTTTTAACTTAACTTTCTGTTTGAGAACACAGGTTTAACAAGAGTTGCGTTTCTTGGAAAGAGGAGGGACGTAAGAATGTAATGAGGTTTAGATTTTGTGATAAATTTAGGAAGAAAAATAGAGAGGTGTACTTAGGTATAGGAGTAAGAGAGTTAATTTTATAAGTTCCAAATATTTAAGGAAGTGGTATAATTATATTATATATAACATATCATATCATATCATATAATATCATATCATATCATATCATAACGTATCATATCATATCATATCATATCATAACTTAAGATATCATAGCATAACATATCATATCATATTATTATATTATTATATTATATTATATATGTAATATAGATAATGTATATCTCTATATATGTTTTATATTATATTATCTATTATATATTATACATAATATACATGAGTATATTATAATATTATTATATTATATTATAATACTATTATATTATAATATTATTATATTATATTATACAAGTAACATAGATAATGTATATGTATTTTATAATATTATCTATAATATACTATACATAAATACATATATATACATATTTCTATTATATATTATACATAATGTACATGAGTATCTTATACTATTATATTATTATATTATATATTATATTAAGGAGGTTATATTATATTACATTACTAAAATTATATTATATTATATTATTATATAAGTAACATAGATAATGTATATGTATTTTATAATATTATCTATAATATATTATACATAATATTCATATATTATATATACATATTATATAGTATATAAATATGTAATATATATATATATATATATGTAATATATATTAACTTTGTTTGGAATATAGTAGTTTTTTTAATTGGTCTTGCTTTGAATGTGATGGTTCATTGGTGGTTATTGAATAAACTACCAAGAATTATTTTGTGATATGGATTGTGAATGAGTTTTTTATGTATATTTATTTACTTAGGCTTGGAAAGGTTGAGTGAGTTTTTGTAATGTACAATTTACAACCATGTAATCTGAAGATGGATGTAAAATATTGAAGATTCAGCTTCTCAAAATTGGATCAGTATTGGTATTTTCAAGCTTGAAGAAATTTTAGTAACAAAGGTATTATTAAAATTAGAAATTGTTGTTTGCTATGCTTGAATGATATTGTACTAATGCAATTTAAGTTTGAACGAGATTTTAAATTTTTTTTGCAGGTTGTATTGATTCTTTGCAGGCTCGCTCAATTTAGAACGCTTTACGAACATGAGATACTATTTATCGGTATATTTTATTTTTTATTCTTATTTTTTTAACTTAATTTTCTGTTTGAGAGACACAGGTTTAACAAGAGTTGCAATCTTCTTGGACAGAGGAGGGACGTAAGAATGTAGTGAGGTTTAGATTTTGTGATAAATTTAGGAAGAAAAATAGAGGGGTGTACTTAGGTATAGGAGTAAGAGAGCTAATTTTATAGGTTCCGAATATTTAAGGAAGTGGTATAATTATATTATATATTATATTAAGGAGGTGGTATATCATATCATAACATAACATATCATATCATATTATGTCGTAACGTATCATAACACATCATTTCTTATCATATCATATCATAGCATAAGATATCATATCATATCATATCGTATCATTATATTATTATATTATATATGTAATATAGATAATGTATATCTCTATATATGTATATATTATATTATTATCTATTATATATTATACATAATATACATGAGTATATTATACTATTATATTATATATTTGAGGAGGTTATATTATATTACATTAATAAAATTATGTTATATTATATTATTATTATATTATAATATTATTATATTATATTATATTATATAAGTAACATAGATAATGTATATGTATTTTATAATATTATTTATAATATATTATACATAATATACATATATATACATATTTCTATTATATATTATACATAATATACATGAGTATCTTATACTATTATATTATTATATTATCTATTATATTAAGGAGGTTATATTATATTATATTACTAAAATTATATTATATTATATTATTATTATAATATTATATAGGTAACATAGTTAATGTATATGTATTTTATAATATTACCTATAATATACTATACATAATATACATATATATATATACATATTTCTATTATATGTTATACATAATATACATGAGTATATTATACTATTATATTATTATATTATATATTATATTAAGGAGGTTATATTATATTACATTAATAAAATCATATTATATTATATTATAATATATGTATTTTATAATATTTTCTATAATATACTATACGTAATATACATATATATACATATTATAGTATATAAATATGTAATATATATATATATATATATATATATATAAATATGCAATATATGAATCATTTGTAATTCTAAACTTTGTCTGGAATATAGTAGTATTTTTGATTGGTCTTGCTTTGAATGTGATGGTTCGTTGGTGGTTATTGAATAAACTACCAAGAATTATAACTTAAACTTTTTGTGATATGGATTGTGAATGAGTTCTTTTATGTATATTTATTTACTGTGGCTAAGAAAGATTGAGTGAGTTTTTGTAATGTACAACTTACAATCATGTAATCTAAAGATGGAGGTAAAATATTGAAAATTCATCTTCTCAAAATTGGATCAATATTGGTATTTTCAAGCTTGAAGAAATTTCAGTAACAAAGGTATTATTAAAATTAGAAATTGTTTTTTGCTATGTTTGAATGATATTGAACTAAATCGATTTAAGTTTGAACACGATTTTAAAAATATTTTGCAGGTTGTATTGATTCTTAGCAGACTCGGTCAATTTAGAAATTTTTTCGAACACGAGGTACTATTTATTGGTATATTTTGTTTTTTATTCTTGTTTTTTTAACTTAATTTTCTGTTTAAGAACACATGTTTAACAAGAGTTGCAACCTTCTTGGACAGAGGAGGGACGTAAGAATGTAGCGAGATTTAGATTTTGTGATAAATTTAGGAAGAAAAATAGATGGGTATAATTAGGTATAAGAGTAAAAGAGCTAATTTTATAGGTTTCAAATATTTAAGGAAGTGGTATAATTATATTATATTTTTATATTATGTATTATATTAAGGAGGTGGTATATCATATCATATCATATCATAACGTATCATAACATATCATATCATAACATAAGATATCATATCATAAATATCATATCATATTATTATATATGTAATATAGATAATGTACATCTCTATATATGTATTATATTATATTATCTATTATATATTATACATAATATACATGAGTATATTATACTATTATATTATAATATTATTATATTATATTATATTATATTATATAAGTAACATAGATAATGTATATGTATTTTATAATATACTATAATATACTATACATAATATACATATATATACATATTTCTATTATAATTAGACCTGGCAAACGGGCCGGGCGGGCCCGGCCCGGCCGAGAGCGGGCTGGGCCGATGACGAACCGGGCCAAAACGGCCCGGATTTTGGTGGGCCAAAATTCTTAGGCCCGTGGCCCGGGTTGGGCGGGCCGGCCCGGCCTGCGGGCTTTTTTTTTTTTTTTTTTTTTTTTGCAACAATGATCATCAAAAAGAAACAATAATAATAATAAATATTAAAAATAATTAATAAATCAATAATTAATAATTATCGACTTTTTGAAACAAGACAAATGAAATTAATTGATAGTTAAATTCTATTATGAATTGTTAAAAAATGAATTCTATCATTTTATTAACTAGTTTACAAACTTGGTCATTCCTTGCATGGGCACTGTACTGTGCTTGTGTAAAACAAAAAGTAACAAGAAAAAAAATAAAAGCTTGAATTTTCAAAAGGAAAAAAAAAAGTATTGGGCTTTGCTAAGAGATTCATTGTTAAATAAATAGTATATAGAAAAGAATGCTTGTGTATATCTTTCATGGCATGGGCTATGTTAAACCCCAACTCATTATTATTAATTTATAATATATAAAATAATCTATGGGCCTATAAATATTGTACTGTGTGTGCATGTGTTTCTTTGATAAACAAAACTAGTAATGACTAGTATTACATCACAACACCATTGATGTTTTGAAAACATTGCGACTTTTGTTACTCTTATTACTTTCAAAAGGTTTGAACTCTTATTTATTTAATTACAAGTCTTATGTTCAAGCCTCATAACCCACAAATATAAATTTTCTGTTAAAAAAAAAAAGAAAAAATATTTCGCGGGCCGCGGGCCGGGCCGGGCCACCCGCGGGCCGGGCCAAAACGGGCCGGGCTAAAACGGGCCGGGCCAAAAACGCCCGCATTTTCCTGGGCTGAATAATTGAAGCCCAACGCCCGGCCCGTGGCGGGCGGGCCGGCCCAGCCCGCGGGCTTGGGCCTCTTTTGCCAGGTCTAATTATAATAATACATAATATACATGAATATCTTATACTTTTATATTACTATATTATATATTATATTAAGGAGGTTATATTATATTACATTACTAAAATTATATTATATTATATTATTATACAAGTAACATAGTTAATGTATATGTATTTTATAATATTACCTATATTATACTATACATAATATACTATACATAATATACATATATATATATATATATATATATATATATACATATTTCTATTATATATTATACATAATATACATGAGTATATTATACTATTATATTATTATATTATTATATTATATATTATATATTATATTAAGGAGGTTATATTATATTACATTAATAAAATTATATTATATTATAATATAATTTATTATAATATATGTATTTTATAATATTTTCTATAATATACTATACATAATATACATATATTATATACATATTATAGTATATAAATATGTAATATATATATATATATATATATATATATATATGTAATATATGAGTCATTTGTAATTCTAAACTTTGTTTGGAATATAGTAGTATTTTTGATTGGTCTTGCTTTGAATGTGATGGTTCGTTGGTGGTTATTGAATAAAATACCAAGAATTATAACTTAAACTTTTTGTGATATGGATTGTGAATGAGTTCTTTTATGTATATTTATTTACTGTGGCTTGGAAAGATTGAGTGAGTTTTTGTAATGTACAACTTACAATCATGTAATCTGAAGATGGAGGTAAAATATTGAAGATTCAGCTTCTCAAAATTGATCAATATTGGTATTTTCAAACTTGAAGAAATTTCATTAACAAATGTATTATAAAAATTAGAAATTGTTGTTTGCTATGTTTGAATGATATTGTACTAATGCGATTTAACTTTGAACACGATTTTAAAAATATTTTGCAGGTTGTATTGATTCTTAGCAGGCTGGCTCAATTTAAAATTTTTTACGAACATGAGGTACTATTTATCGGTATATTTTGTTTTTTATTCTTATTTTTTTAACTTAATTTTCTGTTTAAGAACACATGTTTAACAAGAGTTGCAACCTTCTTGGACAGAGGAGGGACATAAGAATGTAGTGAGGTTTAGATTTTGTGATAAATTTAGGAAGAAAAATAGAGGGGTGTAATTAGGTATAAGAAGAGAGCTAATTTTATAGGTTTCAAATATTTAAGGAAGTGGTATAATTATATTATATTTTTATATTATGTATTATATTAAGGATGTGGTATATCATATCATAACATAACATATTATATCATATCATATCATATCATATCATATCATATCATATCATATCATATCATATCATATCATATCATATTTTTATATATGTAATATAGATAATGTACATCACTATATATGTATTATATTATATTACTAGCTGGGTCCCGTGCCTCCGGCACTGTATACACAGTGAGATTTATCTTAAATTTTAAACGGCCTAGATGATTTATTGAGTGAGCGATAAATTCAAAATCATTTGTATTTTATTAGATAAATAAAGAGATGTATTTTATTAGATAGATGTATGGACGGTGAGATTTATCCCAAACTTTGGACGAACAAAATGATTTATTGAATGAGCGGAAAATTCAAAATCATTCATATTTTATTAGATAGATTTATTAGATATATGTATGGACGGTGGGATTTATCCTAAACTTTGGACGGCCAAGATGATTTATTGAGTGAGCGGAAAATTCAAAATCATTTGTATTTTATTAGATAGATCTATTATATATTATACATAATATACATGAGTATATTATACTATTATATTATAATATTATTATATTATATTATATAAGTAACATAGATAATGTATATGTATTTTATAATATTATCTATAATATACTATACATAATATACATATATATACAGATATTTCTATTATAATACTACATAATATACATGAGTATCTTATACTTTTATATTATTATATTATATATTATATTAAGGAGGTTATATTATATTACATTACTAAAATTATATTATATTATATTATTATTATATTATAATATTATTATATTATATTATTATATAAGTAACATATATAATGTATATGTATTTTATAATATTATCTATAATTTACTATACATAATATACATATTATATAGTATATAAATATGTAATATATATATGTAATATATGTAAACTTTGTTTGGAATATAGTAGTTTTTTTGATTGGTCTTGCTTTGAATGTGATGGTTTGTTGGTGGTTATTGAATAAACTGCCAAGAATTATTTTGTGATATGGATTGTGAATGAGTTATTTTATGTATATTTATTTACTAAGGCTTGGAAAGGTTGAGTGAGTTTTTGTAATGTACAACATACAACCATGTAATCTGAAGATGGATGTAAAATATTGAAGATCCAGCTTCTCAAAATTGGATCAATATTGGTATTTTCAAGCTTGAAAAATTTCAGTAACAAAGGTATTACTAAAATTAGAAATTGTTATTTCCTATGTTTGAATGATATTGTACTAATGCGATTTAAGTTTGAACGAGATTTTAAAAATATTTTGCAGGTTGTATTGATTCTCGCTCAATTTAGAAATATTTACAAACATGAGGTACTATTTATCGGTATATTTTGTTTTTTATTCTTATTTTTTTAACTTAATTTTCTGTTTGAGAACACAGGTTTAACAAGAGTTGCGTTTCTTGGACAGAGGAGGGACGTAAGAATGTAGTGAGGTTTAGATTTTGTGATAAATTTAGGAAGAAAAATAGAGGGGTGTACTTAGGTATAGGAGTAAGAGAGTTAATTTTATAGGTTCCAAATATTTAAGGAAGTGGTATAATTATATTACATTTTTGTATTATATATTATATTAAGGATGTGGTATATCATATCATAACATAACATATCATATCATATCATAACGTATCATATCACATTATATTATATCATATCATATCATATCATAACGTATCATAACATAACATATCATATCATAACATAACATAACATAAGATATCATATCATATCATAACATATCATATCATATCATATTATTATTATATTATATTATTTATGTAATATAGATAATGTATATATATGTATTATATTATATTATCTATTATATATTATACATAATATACATGAGTATATTATACTATTATATTATAATAATATTATATTATATAAGTAACATAGATAAAATGTATATGAATTTTATAATATTATCTATAATATACTATACATAATATACATATATATACGTATTTTTATTATATATTATACATAATATACATGAGTATCTTATACTATTATATTATATATTATATTAAGGAGGTTATATTATATTACATTACTAAAATTATATTATATTAAATTATTATTATATTATAATATTATTATATTATATTATTATATAAGTAACATAGATAATGTATATGTATTTACTATATATAATATACATATATATACATATTATTTAGTATATAAATATGTAATATATATATATATATATATATGTAATATATGTAAATTTTGTTTGGAATATAATAGTTTTTTTGATTGGTCTTGCTTTGAATGTGATGGTTCGTTGGTGGTTATTGAATAAACTACCAAGAATTATTTAGTGATATGGATTGTGAATGAGTTCTTTTATGTATATTTATTTACGATGGCTTGGAAAGGTTGAGTGAGTTTTTGTAATGTACAACTTATAACCATGTAATCTGAAGATGGATGTAAAATATTGAAGATTCAGCTTCTCAAAATTGGATCATTATTGGAATTTTCAAGCTTGAAAAATTTCAGTAACAAATGTATTATTAAAATTAAAAATTGTTGTTTGCTATGTTTGAATGATATTGTACTAATGCGATTTAACTTTGAACACGATTTTAAAAATATTTTGCACGTTGTATTGATTCTCGCTCAATTTAGAAATCTTTACGAACATGAGGTACTATTTATCGGTATATTTTGTTTTTAATTCTTATTTTTTAACTTAATTTTCTGTTTGAGAACACAGGTTTAACAAGAGTTGCGTTTCTTGGACAGAGGGGGGACGTAAGAATGTAGTGATGTTTAGATTTTGTGATAAATTTAGAAAGAAAAATAGAGGGGTATACTTAGGTATAGGAGGAGTAAGAGTGCTAATTTTATAGGTTTCAAATATTTAAGGAAGTGGTATAATTATATTATATTTTTATATTATATATTATATTAAGGAGGTGGTATATCATATCATAACATAACATAACATATCATATCATAACGTATCATATCATATAATATCATAATGTATCATAACGTATCATAACATATCATATCATATCATAACATAAGATATCATATCATAACATATCATATCATATTATTATATTATTATATTATATTATATATGTAATATAGATAATGTATTATATTACATGAGTATATTATACTATTATATTATTATTATATTATATTATATAAGTAACATAGATAACGTATATGTAACAACCCGGGTCAAATCCCGAGTCCGGAACAAATCCATCCAAATAAGGCCTCAAACTACTGGCCCAATAGTATCTTCTTGGGTCATATAGCCCACCACAGGCTCCCAAAAGGTCATGACTTGAAAGTACTATTGGTAGTTACTTAATTCCTCATATACAGACAGATTTTTCCCCTATCTTTCGATGTGGGACTGGGGTGTTACAAACTCCCCCACTTAAATTTCTGACGTCCCCGTCAGAACCGATCACACACACGGCCCAAAGATCTTTGCCTCTCTAGCCATTGTGGGATAATACCGGCTGGCTTCGTGTCCCCACCTCCGGACCTTCATCTCTCCATTGTGGGATAATACCACCAGCCTTCGTGTCCCCACCTCCGGTAACCCGATCGGATGACCCGACCCGAGCTTTCGAGAGTCGGCTCTGATACCATATGAAACAACCCGGGTCAAATCCCGAGTCCGGAACAAATCCATCCAAATAAGGCCTCAAACTACTGGCCCAATAGTATCTTCTTGGGTCATCTAGCCCACCACAGGCTCCCAAAAGGTCATGACTTGAAGGTACTATTGGTAGTTACTTAATTCCTCATATACAGACAGATTTTCCCCTATCTTTCGATGTGGGACTGGGGTGTTACAGTATATGTATTTTATAATATTATCTATAATATACTATACATAATATACATATATATACATATTTCTATTATATATTATACATAATATACATGAGTATCTTATACTATTTTATTATTATATTATATATTATATTAAGGAGGTTATATTATATTACATTACTAAAATTATATTATATTATATTATTATTATATTATAATATTATTATATTATATTATTATATAAGTAACATAGATAATGTATATGTATTTACTACACATAATATACATATATATATTATACATAATATACATGAGTATATTATACTTTTATATTATTATATTATATATTATATTAAGGAGGTTATATTATACTATATTATTATATATATATACATATTTCTATTATATATTATACATAATATACATGAGTATATTATACTTTTATATTATTATATTATATATTATATTAAGGAGGTTATATTATATTATATTATTATATAAGTAACATAGATAATGTATGTATTTATAATATTATCTATAATATATACTATACATAATATACATATTATATAATATATAAATATGTAATATATATACATATGTAATATATGTAAACTTTGTTTGGAATATAGTAGTTTTTTTGATTGGTCTTGCTTTGAATGTGATGGTTCGTTGGTGGTTGAATAAACTACCAAGAATTATTTTGTGATATGGATTGTGAATGAATTCTTTTATGTATATTTATTTAATAAGGCTTGGAAAGGTTGAGTGAGTTTTTGTAATGTACAACTTACAACCATGTAATCTGAAGATGGAGATATTGAAGATTCAGATTCTCAAAATTGGATCAATATTGGTATTTTCAAGTTTGAAGAAATTTCAGTAACAAATGTATTATTAAAATTAGAAATTGTTGTTTGCTATGTTTGAATGATAGTACTAATGCGATTTAAGTTTTAACGAGATTTTAAAAATATTTTGCAGGTTGTATTGATTCTTAGCAGGTTCGCTCAATTTAAAAATCTTTATAAACTTGAGGTACTAGGTACCCGTTGTCACGTATTGATGACCTGTTTGACCAGTTGTAAGGAGCCAAATTCTTTTCAAAGATTGATCTTCGTTCCGTATATCACCAACTGAAGATTAGAACAGATGACATTCCAAAGACGGCTTTCAGAACTCGGTACGGGCATTATGAATTCCTAGTCATGTCTTTTGGATTAACTAATGCTCCTGCTGCTTTCATGGATATGATGAATCGAGTATTCAAGGAATATTTGGATCACTTTGTGGTCACCTTTATTGATGACATCCTTATTTATTCTAAAAGTCGTGAAGATAATGAGCAACACTTGAGGCTGACACTCCAAAAGCTTCGTGAATACAAGTTTATGCCAAGTTGAAGAAATGTGAATTCTGGCTTGAGGAAGTAGCATTCCTTGGGCACGTAGTATCAAGTCATGGAATATCTGTTGACTCGGCAAAGATTGAAGCTATTTAAAGTTGGGAGCAACCTAAATCAGTGACCGAAGTACGTAGCTTTCTCGGCTTAGGTGGTTATTATCGGAGATTCGTGGAAGGATTTTCTCGAATAGCTACTCCATTAACTCAGCTGACTCGGAAAGATACAAAGTTCGGTTGGAGCGAAGAATGTGAGAAAAGTTTTCAAGAACTCAAGAGGAGACTCATTTCAGCACCTGTTCTGATAATACCATCTGGATCAGAGGGATTTGTCATCTATGTCAGGAATAAACATGCGAATGATATTCCTATTTAATATATGATTTGATTATGATATATATATGAATGAATATGCAAGTATGCTTGCATGAAGAAAAGCTGTAAAGTCCTTTGATAGATATTAGAAATATATGTACAAGGACTTGGAATGAATTGATCAAATATGTTAGGTTAATCCTACATAAGCAAAACAGCTTTATAAAGTCCTTAAAAAGAAATGATGTACAAGGACTATAAATATAGAAAGATCAAACTTGTTAGGTTGATCTTATGATGTAATAGATAGGCTTGTCTGATCGTCGAGCACTGCACTAGAAGTCGTAGTCTGCCAAGAGAGTCAGAGTTAACTCGGGAGCTATCGAGGCAGAATAGGAGTATCAAGATAGTGAGATCTCGGAGTTCGTAGACTTCCAGGGGAAACGAAGAAGGATCGTAGTGTGTCGAGAAGAGCTTCCTCGGGATCGTAGTGTGCTGAGTAAGTCATGTTCAGAATAGTAGAGACAGCCTGTCTATAAGCCGAACTACCATTTGCCGAAGCCAAGTATGAAACATAGACTACACTCAGAGTCGTAGAGTCTATCGATGCCAAAGCCAGGACAAGGATCGTAGGCTACACTTTGAGATCGTAGAGTGCACTGAATGAATGCAGAGATCGTAGTCGGGCAAGATCAGATGAAGACAACAAGCACAAGGCAGAAATCGTAGAGTGTCAAGATCTGATCTCGGGATCATAGTGTCGGCAAAGCCAAAGCTGAATCGTAGAGTGCGGGACTACGACTCCAACAGAAGTGCTCAAAATGCTAAGTCAGAATCGTAGAGTAGATACGATTCTCAACGAATGAGCACTCCTAGAATATCCAAAGATACGAAGCCTCTGGTTGGCACTGCAATAATGCATTCGACAGTAAGGGAACCAGAGAGCACTCAACGAATGGCATGCAGGCTAACAGAAGATCTAAGCACAAACCCAATCAGCGTTAAGATTGATGTGCAAGGCCATTCGTGATGAAGTCTTCCACAAGGAGATCCAATGAAGACTTCAGCAACAGACTAAGGAAAAGTCAGCTAATGCAGTAGCTGTCAAGAGAATAGAAGACAACGATCTTGGAAGCAACCAAGATCGTAGTGTTTGCCAAACAAAGAAGGAATTGGTGGAAGGTGAACCTAGATACTGGTCAGCCTCTGGAGAGTAAGACTAAAGTGATTAAGTGCAGGGTCAGTTCATTGATGATAAGTGAGCTGAAGATCACCAGGAGAAAGCAAGCTGGACACGCCACAAATCTGAAGTGTCTTGATATTCAGAAGGGGACCAGAGCAAGGAATTAGGCTATCAGTATCTGAGAACAGTCGAAGCAAACAGAAGTATTTAAGTACTACACAATACAAGGAAGAGGTGTTCTACATTGAATATCCAATCAACACTCTTTAGGATCGTAGTGTTAACTCTTCAAAGTCAACGAGCAACACTCAACAAGACACTACGATCAGGTCCTTGAAGACATGCATCAGAATCGTAGAGTTCGAATACCTGAAGACTGAAGCATTGACAACGGTTCAATCTGAAGAGTAATATTCGAACAAGTGCTTATTGAGAGCATCAATGCAAAAGGACAACCTCTGATCTAGAAATCAGAAGAGATAAAGTCTTCAACCTACCCAAGACAGTAAATTGATACATCTGACAGGGCAGGTGAAACAGTAGACTGCAGTGTCAGAAAAAGTATGACATGTCACATCAAGCAGTCTACCTCAAGTAACTCGAGATCTGCGAAGACATTTGAATATCTTCCAACGGCTACTTTCCAACGGAAGAATTGGGAAGATGTATAAATATAGAAGAGTTTCAAAGATCAAAGGTGGCTGGAGTTGTCAGTTTTGGAGAGAAGGTGGACTAATATAAACCATGTGATAGTGAGTCTGAAGGCTCACTCTATGATCCACCAAAAACACACAGAAGTAGATCAAGAAAGAAGTAGAAGTGTGAGTTCTACTATGTAGAAGTGAGAGTTCTACTACTTGAAGAGTGTTCTGAACTACCGAGAGAAAAGAGAGTATCATGCCATCTGGATTTCCATCATGGGAAGACTCTAAGTACAATAGAGAAGAGCTTACGATCATCTTAGCAAGTCCATCATAGGAAGGCATCGAGTAGCAAGAAGGGAGATCACAAAAGCCATCTCGGTGTCAAGCATGAGAAAGCTTTTAAGTACCTTGCAGAAGAGCTTACAGTCATCTTAGAAGCCTCTCATGTGCAGCCATCAAGTACCAAGGAGAATGATCTTCAAGGCAGTTCATCAAGGAGTCATCCGGAGTAGTTGAGCAACCTAAGAAGCTGAGCATCATGCAACACTCAACTGCTCTTCAAGGACGATCAAGCCAAGCTGCTAGGGATAGAAGATGTTCAGAGTATGAAGACATCTTAGCAGCTCAGCACCGAGTCCAATAACAACAAACAAATAACTCAACGAAGCCAGGGCCTGAGGGGTCCTTGTCCAGAGGGACTAAATGAAGTAGGGCCAAGAGGGTCCTTGTCCGGAGGGACTAAACAAAGCAGGGCCAAAGGGTCCTTGTCCAAAGGGACTAAATGAAGTTCCAAGCCTGCAGGGCTTGAAGAGTTCCTAGGGAACTAGAGGAGTCCCAAGGCTGCTAGCCCTGAAGAGTTCTTAGTGAACTGAAGTCCCAAGGCTGCTGGCCTTGAAGGAATCGTAGAGATTCAGGGTGCTGACCTTCCTTAATGGAAATTTTGCTAGTTGAAAGCAAAAGAGTGGATTAGGAGCTTGAGTCTCTGAACCACTTAAAACCCCTTGTGTCTTTTACATTATGTCATTTACATTATGTCTATAACTGTTGTAACTGTTATGTAAGTTCTAACTGCTTACAACTAAACTAACCCTACGAACAATGTATGTATGATTATGAATATATCAATGAAGGGGAATCTTTAACTTATTTCGCTGTGCTTGAAAAGATTCTTATATTTGTCATATACTCTAATATGAACAATACAACATAAACCAGAAAAGTATTTGAAATAAAAAGGATCTATTCAACTCCCCCTTTTAGATCTATTGTGTCCTTTGGGAACTAACAATTGGTATCAGAGCAGGTTCTCATGCTATATTCAAAAGCTAATCTCTTTGAGTCTGATCCAAGGCACCAACAATGTTCTAAACTTAGTTTAGTAGTAAGTAACTTGTTATATACAGAAGAGCTCACACATTGGAAATATTGTGTATAGGTAAAAATGTGTATACACCTGAAGCTGCTCAGATTGGTCCATATCCTCGATTGCTATATCAACAAGACCAATCCTAGCCTGCAATCAATCTTGTAGTCTGAAGACAAGACGAGAGAAAGAGAGCAAGAGACATCAGTGACAAAGAGTAAAGCATTCATCAGTTTGAAAGATGAAGAGGTCACGCGTACTAGGAAATGTTGATCGAGAGGAGAAAGAAAATCTTCTCAAACTTATGAGTGACCAACCAACAACTGGGTGCTATCTTTCTAAACCCAAAAAAAAATATGTCAAAGATCTTAATGCTACGATTCTCTTGATCTACATCTTCAAGACCACGACTGATTGATGAAAGTCCAACAAGAGCATTAAGCTGTCAGGAGCAAAAGTAAAGCCATGCACATCAATACCCAAACTCAGTATATCTTCAATAAATGACTGTTTCATAACTGACAATAAAAAGGTACGGTTCCTCACTATTATAAATATACATCATTATTGCATCTTCTTTTGAACTATAACAGTATTCTGTCAAGGAGTCATAATCTACCTAAAAAGGTGAAGAGAGAAAGTAACATGAGGATGAAAACTCAAATGACTACAAATTTTCTCTCCATCCAAGTTTTAGGTTGAAGATGATATCTTGAAGGAAGTCTGAAATGGGTCATAAGAGCATCACAGACCTAATGAACGTTATGTGAAGTAATCTTTGCTGATGGGTTAGTATGTATGTACAAGCCTATGTTCTAAGTGTTTGACAACACATAGAGCATGATCAGTCCTGCAAGAGGATCTTGCTGATTTATAGAAACCGATCACCTCAATGAATCAACTGGATACTCCTAAAATCGTGGAGCTGATTCTCACTCTGTGAACACTTAAATATTGTGAACATAACCCAGTGAATGATGAAACCATCATAGATAGAGAGTGTGTTATTAAATGTCAAATCACACACACTCACCATCTTGCATCTCAAAATATATTATCATAAGATAGTTGCATGTATGGATATGTCTGTTGATGATAAATATAATGATTATCGAAATAAGAGGAACATGAGTTTAGAAAACTAACCTAGAAGGACCCATTTAACTATGGGCACCAAAAATAGAAATATATTTAAACCTGCAGGTATTTGGACAGTCTGACCACACAAAGGAATGATGAAGTAGAATACTTTAGTCAAGAAGATACAACCAGCAGAAGGTTAAGGACTATTCAGAAATGAGTCTGATAAAGTTCCTATATGTTCAAGTCTATCCTTGAAGACCCTCTGAGCTAACCGGAATGGAGCTCACATGGCTGTACATCTGTATATGAGAGCATGCCATGAAACAAAAGATAAAGAGGATTCTATGTGCCCATATCAAGAAAGACATGTTTTATGGAAAGGATCCTCAAGGGAAGCTCACAACGGAAGATCATTGAGCTTAAGACAAAAAGAGTTCTTTATGAAGCAGAACTTCTCAAAACAAAGGACTGACAAAGAAGACTATGTTCGTAGTGCTGTCAAATGATCGTAGAGTGATCAATCCTAAAAATACTCATCTCTATGATACAAAGAAAACTAAGTAACGGTGATGATTCCAGTCAGAAGGAGAAATGATGGGTAGCCTTCAAATAAACATGAAGAAGGAATCACATCTATCTTAGAAGACAACATCAACAATGGGGGAACAGTGATCTGTTAAGGAATAACAACACTATTAAACCTGGAAGAGATGTACCAGCTATAGAGTCCCAAAACTTTGTGGCTGATGAACCATATGAAGATCCATAGTCAGTAGGAACGTCTCAAAACGTACTACCAATAACCCTTCAGCCACCCAATCCATAATCGTGAAGTTCCTACGATCAAACACATGATCGTAGTGTAAGAGTAGAAGGACACCACGATTTCAGCAATGCAGATATCCATAGTTGGTAGAAAGACCTTCCCATCAGAAAAGGTCTAATGAGATGTCATTGAAAATCACTGTCTTAGTATTTCATCTGGAAAGCGCCTCAGGGACAAACCTGACCCTTAGCTAACTCTAAGAGGTTGGCCCTTCCTGAGCTACCTTATCCCAGAAGGAATGATTGATCTAGTTCATCTCAAAAGAACCAAGTCAGTCAATGATCGTAGAGTTGTACTTGAAGAGGACTAAACGATTATAGTACAAACTCAACGATCGTAATACTGTCTAAACGATCGTAGTGCAACCTCAGCGACAGAAGAAGACAACTCAACGATCGTAGTCCTACCAAAGGGTATTCCAGTTCAAGGAGCATGAAGAATGAGACATCTGCTAAGCCATTCAAGTTGAGGATATAAGTTCGAATATATTAGTGATTGAGCTATGCTGCATCGAAGTAAGGAGGAAAGACGTAGCCATCCACTGCAGCATCTCTCAGAAATTGATCGTTGAGTAAATAAATGAAATCGTAGAGTCTATAACTATCTCATCATGTTACTCTACGAATCAAAAGGTCAACGGTCAAAGCCACGTCAATTAAACGTCCACTCCTCTAATAATTGAAAAGTTATGGGGAGTTACATCTCATTACTGGGCATCGTACAACCAATGGACAGTTGACACGTCACTAAGTATGCAGAGTTAGAAGGAACTGCCATAAAGACAAGTTCAAATCTGCAGACAGTTACCAAAAGATATCGAACCTTTCTCCCTCTCGTTTTCAAAACCCTAGAAATCTTTTCAAGAGCAAAATCAGTTAACCTCCAGAGCCTTACCAACCAGACAACCATCTCGCATAAACTTCTCTATATCTAATACCCACATTCTTCAAACTACTCAAAATGGAAAACTGGCAAGTGATTACTGGTATTCAGCTTGGAACAAAATCGTTTGAGAAATCTAAAAAGAAGTTCAGGGACATTCTCGAGCTTGTAAAGAAGGCTGGATTTTCAGAATGCCTTGAGGCAAATACTCCAGTCTACTGCAACCTGGTTAAAGAATTCTACTCAAACGTATCTATAAATTCAGAAACTTTTACTACCAAGGTTAAAGGTCAGTCTCTTCAGTTAAAATCTTCTGACCTCAATCAATGTCTAGGTTTTCCTAACCAAGGGCTAAAGAACCTTGACAATGTCAACACTGAATTAGCAAAGGAAGTTATGGGGCATCAAAAAAACCCTAGTTTCAAGGACATGAAGAAGAAGGAGTTTCCTGAGCAATATGAGTTCCCTGCTGAAATAGTTGGAAAGTGCATACTATGTAAGAACACTGCACATGACACAGTGATTGACCAGCAGTTGAAAATCATGTCAGCAATATTTTTGAAGAAACAAATCGACTTTGGAGCTATCTTGTTTGATCAGATCTCCAAATGGGTAGAGAAGGCTGAGAAGAAGCCCCTGACAAAGGTATTTCATGGGAGGCTGTTGAGTATCATACTGAAGAAAAAGCTAGGGAGAAAGATCAAGGATGATGAGGGAGAAGCCCTAAATGTGCACAAGGTGATGTCTCCACAGTTATTTAAAAACTGGAAGAATAACCCCAAGGAGAACAAAAGGCTGACAGATGGGAGCAGCAATAGAGCCTTAGCTAAGAAAAAGGAAGATAGCAGAGACAGAGAGCTCTGAATCTGATGATTCTGCAGCAGCTGAAATCACACCAGCCAGGAAGAAATCAAAAGTGGTGAAAAGAGCTAGTGATGTGAAGAAAGCCCAGGCCCCACCAAGGAGAGTCTCCTCCTTGAACAAGAATGAAGAATAAAAGGCTCAAACTGCTGAAACCACAAAAAGAAGAAGCAGCAGGTTGCTTCAAGGGCCAATCAGCAAGAAAGTTAAGATGGATGACAAACCAGCCTTAGCTTCTCAAATCAATACATCTACTGAAGAAAGGGACGTGGAGTCAGCAGAAGGGGAAGAAACAGAATATGTAGTCCAGTCCCCACAGTCGGCATCCAGCAATGAGAATGAAGCAGATGTGATGAAGAAAACTGTAGAAAATGCTGAAGAAGAAAAGTGCTCAAGCCCCATGGCCAATCCTCAGAGCAGTCACTCTGATGAAAAAAAGAAATTCATGATGATCAAAGTGCATCCCCAAATGCAACTGCCCCAACCAGCCCAGAGAATGGGCCAGAAAATGCTATTCAAGAAGAAGAAGAAGAATGCTCTCATGATGGCACAAAAAGTGATGAGGCCAAGAAAGAAGAGTCTGCTCCTGCTAATGCTGATCTCCGAAGAAGTCTATCTGATGAGCAAGAGGAGTCAGAGACTGAAGAAGAAGAAAAAGAAGAAGAGTCAGTGTCTCCATTAATTGAACCTCCACGAAGAAGGAGAAGCTACAGGCTGCAAGCCCAGTTTGCCTCCAAAAGGAATAACAACCAATCAAATGCCATCATTGAATTAAGTGATGATGAATCTGTATCCTCAGGAGAAGATGCTGAAGAAGAAGCTAGCAGTGAAGAAGAAAAATCTAAGGAAAGACTTGCTGAAGAAAGTTCTGATAATGAAACTCAGCAAGAAGGTTTCTCTGTTGAAGATGAGCAAGAAGGATCTGATAATGAAATGCAGCTAGATGAATTCCCTGCTGAAAATAATCAAGAAAGTTCAGGCACCGAGAGAGAAGAGATTAAAGGAGATTCTGGTTCTGCACCTCAAGAAGCAGACGAACAAGAAGATTATCCAGTTCCCTCTCCTGAAAGATTTGACATAAGTATCATAGAGGAAGTATCAAATGATCTGACAGATGCTCCACCAGAAAGATGGTTCTTTCAGTGGATGCCATGGCTCAAGGCACACACTGAAAAAGATGGAAGCTCCTTCAATTGGTGTTACAAGCAGTTTCCAAGCATAGAACTGGTGGCTCAGAACTTTCCAAAAGTAAAGAAGTTTGCTACCAAACTGATCAGAGACCAGCCTCACTTCAAGGTCTATCGATAAGCTGAAAATCTCTACATCCCCTACGATCGTAGAGTAGATTCTGAAGGAAGAAGGGTCATGACCAAGGAGCTGATCGTAGAATCTGTTAACTCTACGACCGATGATGTCCAAGCCCAATCCAAGAAGCCTTCTTATGATCAAGCACTGCTATCAGACACTCCATCATCCTCCACAAGTAATTGGTATTCCACGATTGTTCAGATTATCCAAACATTTGAAAATCTGTCCAAAGATGACAATCGTAGAGTCCAATCCATTGCCCAAACTGAAGCTGCCAATCAAGAGGATCAAACTGCTTTGGAGCAGGAATTACAGAAAAGTTCTGATGATTTAAGCAAAAAGATCACTATGCTCACAAAAGAATCACAGAAGCAGATAGAAGCAGGAGATGATTCTTTCAAGTACAAACTTCAAGCCATCTTGGCTGATGTATCTCTCAAACTACAGGAGAGGGATAACATCTATCAGAAGGCCATCCAAGATCAGAAGGCAGAAGCTCTACAAGTTCAGGTGGCCAATGCAAAGAAGATCGAAGCCCTCTCTGACAAGATTGACGATCTGAAACAGTCCTTCTCTGTGTAACTTGAACTCGGACAGCAAGAGCTAAAGTTTGAAGTTGCAAACTCCTCCTACCTGATGGAGCAGCTTATGTCCAATATGGAGCAGCTCTCTCAAATGATTGATGACAAAAAAGGGGAGAAAAAGAGGTAAAGAAAGAAGAAGAGCAGAGGGTTAAGGGAGAAGAAGTCAAAGAAGAAGGTAGCAGCAACAGATAAAGAATCATCATTTGAGGGGGAGCCTGAAGATGATGATACCAAAATCATAGAAGCTGAAAGGAAACCAGATCAGAAAGGTGATGAAAGGGAGCCAAACAAAGATAGAAGATCATCATCTGAAGGGGAGCAAGAGCAAGAAGCAGAATCAGATGAGTAGCTGATCAAAAAACATCCTAGAAACATACATGGAGCCAAGGAGGTACATCTCTAGTCTGTTAGTATGTTCTGGATCCAGGATGTAGAATGTCTGAATATATAATTGCCATATTAATATAAATGACATTCATGATTAACTGTTTAGAAATATAGCTGCTCACTGTATCTAAGATTCATTCATAACATGCATATGCACTTATTATTTTTGTCATAATCAAATAGGGGGAGATTGTCAGGAATAAACATGTGAATGATATTCCTATTTAATATATGATTTGATTATGATATATATATGAATGAATATGAAAGTATGCTGGCATGAAGAAAAGCTGTAAAGTCCTTTAATAGATAATAGAAATATATGTACAAGGACTTAGAATTAATTGATCAAATATGTTAGGTTAATCCTACATAAGCAAAACAACTTTGTAAAGTCCTTAAAAAGAAATGATGTACAAGGACTATAAATATAGAAAGATCAAGCTTGTTAGGTTGATCTTATGATGTAATAGATAGGCTTGTCTGATCGTCGAGCACTGCACCAGAAGTTGTAGTCCGCCAGGAGAGTCAGAGTTAACTCGGGAGCTATCGAGGCAGAATAGGAGTATCAAGATAGTGAGATCTCGGAGTTCGTAGACGGCAGGGGAAACGAAGAAGGATCGTAGTGTGTCGAGAAGAGCTTCCTTGGGATCGTAGTGTGCTGAGGAAGTCATGTTCAGAATAGTAGAGACAGCCTGTCTATAAGCCGAACGACCATTTGCCGAAGCCAAGTATGAAACGTAGACTACACTCATAGTCGTAGAGTCTATCGATGCCAAAGCCAAGACAAGAATCGCAGGCTACACTCTGAGATCGTAGAGTCCACTGAATGAATACAGAGATCGTAGTCGGGCAAGATCAGATGAAGACAACAAGCACAAGACAAAAATCGTAGAGTGTCAAGATCTGATCTCGAGATCGTAGTGTCGGCAAAGCCAAAGCTGAATCATAGAGTGCAGGACTACGACTCCAACAGAAGTGCTCAAAATGTTAAGTCAGAATCGTAGAGTAGATACGATTCTCAACGAATGAGCACTCCCAGAATATCCAAAGATACGAAGCCTCTAGTTGGCACTGCAATAATGCATTCCACAGTAAGGGAACCAGAGAGCACTCAACGAATGACATGCAGACTAACAGAAGATCTAAGCACAAACTCAATCAGCGTTAAGATTGAGGTGTAAGGCCATTCGTGATGAAGTCTTCCACAAGGAGATCCAATGAATACTTCAACAGCAGACTAAGGAAAAGTCAGCTAATGCAGTAGCTGTCAAGAGAACAGAAGACAACGATCTTGGAAGCAACCAAGATCGTAGTGTTTGCCAAATAAAGAAGGAACTGATGGAAGGTGAACCTAGATACTGGTCAGCCTCTGGAGAGTAAGACTAAAGTGATTGAGTGCAGAGTCAGTTCATTGATGATAAGTGAGTGGAAGATCACCAGGAGAAAGCAAGCTGAACATGCCACAAATCTAAAGTGTCTTGATATTCAAAAGGGGACCAGAGCAAGAAATTAGGCCATCAGTATCTAAGAATAGTCGAAGAAAACAGAAGTATTGAAGCACTGCACAATACAAGGAATAGGTGTCCTACATTGAAGATCCAATCAACACTCTTCAGGATCGTAGTGTTAACTCTTCTAAGTCAATGAGCAACACTCAACAAGACACTACGATCAGGTCCTTGAACAGAGGAGGGACGTAAGAATGTAGTGAGTTTTAGATTTTGTGATAAATTTAGGAAGAAAAATAGAGGGGTGTACTTAGGTATAGGAGTAAGAGAGCCAATTTTATAGGTTCCAAATATTTAAGGAAGTGGTATAATTATATTATATTTTTATATTATATATTATATTAAGGAGGTGGTATATCATATCATAACATAACATAACATATCATATCATAATGTATCATATCATATTATGTCATAACGTATCATAACATATCATATCATATCATATCATATTATTATTATTATATTATTATATTATATTATTATTTATTATATATTATACATAATATACATGAGTATTATACTATTATATTATATATTTGGGGAGGTTATATTATATTACATTAATAAAATTATATTATTATTATATTATAACATGAGTTGCAACCTTCTTGGACAGAGAAGGGACGTAAGAATATAATGAGGTTTAGATTTTGTGATAAATTTAGGAAGAAAAATAGAGGGGTGTACTTAGGTATAGGAGTAAGAGAGCTAATTTTATAGGTTTCAAATATTTAAGGAAGTGGTATAATTAAATTATATTTTTATATTATGTATTATATTAAGGGGGTGGTATATCATATCATAACATAACATAACATATCATATCATATCATAACGAATCATATCATATCATATCATATCATAACGTATCATAACATAAGATATCATATCATATCATATTATTATATTATATTATATTATATATGTAATATAGATAATGTATATTTCTATATATGCATTATATTATATTATCTATTATATATTATACATAATATACATGAGTATATTATATTATTATATTATAATATTATTATATTATATTATATAAGTAACATAGATAATGTATATGTATTTTATAATATTATCTATAATATACTATATACTA
>JAINUV010000412.1:0-216130 GCA_020205505.1 Panax japonicus
AAAATGGTAAATGTGAGAGGGAAAGTATCGGTCAGTCATTGAGGGTAGGTGCGAAGACTTTTTGTTATTAATAAAAATTTAATATTATCACGTATTAAAATAATATTTTAATATGAATCTCCCGAACTGACAAGTGACACCTATTTATTTTATTTATATAAGACGGATTATATAAAAATATTAATTTTTATGTAAAAATATCATTTGCTTAAACTTAGACCCCCTCATTTCTGTTATATAAATTGTTTTAGAATAAAAAAAATTCATATTACAAGACGTTTTACATATATAATTTATTTAAAAGAAAAAAAATTATTTTACCCCTAAAAATAGAGTATTTAAGAGAGAAAATGAAAATTAATTAATTATTTTATGAATAATAATAAAATTTCAAATAATATATATTACTTAACCATTAAATTAATAAAAAAATTAATATGTAATTATGTCTTAAATTACTATATATTAAAAAGGAGGGAGTATTCAAATAAAAAATTTATGGGTGACGGGACAGTCCTACTATATTAAATAGAGAGGGTTTTTAAAACTGTGTATTGAATAAAGTTATAAATCCGTACAAGTTTAAAATTTGAAAAGTCAATTTTGTCCTGCTTAATTGGCCATCCAGTCCACATTAATATAGTAGCAACTAGCAAGCTGAATATGAAAGTTAAGAAGTGAAAAATACTTTTTACTACTTTGACAAAATCTTGGATGAAGGGGAAAATGTTACTTTAAATTACTCCTTTCGTTTCCTTACAAAAGTGTCTCGTGAATGACATTAAATTTAATATAATGTAAATATTGTAAATTATTAAAAAATTATTACTAATTATTAATTTATTATTTTTAAATACATAAACTTTTAGTTTAAAATTGTACAAATTGATTTTTATTTTTTTAAATGTGGTAGGGAAGAATTATGTTATAACTGAGATATATGCAAAGAGCAACTAACATGCTAATTAAATACCATTATGTTCACTTATTAATTATAAATATTTTCATTATTCGATTATTTTTATTAATTCAATTATAATTATTATAATATTTTGATATTCAAATATGAACACGTACAATTATTGAAATATTGTTTATTCGAACCGTTTTTCTCTTCATTATTAACAAATGAAATGACCATTTAAAAACAATATAAATTTTAAATAATATTTATTTTTTGAACAAGTAACATAACAATTACACATTACAAAAGCACTGGATTGCCACATGAAGATTAGCCAACCAGTTAAATACCATCTCAAGCAAAACAAATAAAATAAGTTATTTATAGGTTATAAAATAAGTTATAAAATAAATAATACACAAACACTCCGACGGTAAAAATTTATAAAATATTAATACTACTTATTAGCGGTTGAACATGCCCTTGGGCTCTTGTTAACTTTTATGTCCGTGGTGAGGATGCACTAAATATGTCCTCCGTAATTATTATTGAAAGATCCCAATTTTTATTAATAAAGATAAATTTTTTATAATTATTATTTTTAAATATTATGAAATAAATTTGATATAATGTTATACTTGTGGGTAATGTTATAAATTTTACAAAGTACACAAGTTGTTATATAATATTCGATTGGTCGGGGAATATTCGTTTTAACATGGAATATTCGTACGACGGCACAATCATTGGTGGACCCCATAACGAAATTATTGTCGGATTGAGTAAACGACAAAAATATTTTATAAAAATAACGGCGAAAGTTTTATCGTTAACTGTTAAAACACCCGGTGTTAAAAGTACAGAAATACGCGTGGTTACATAGTAGCACACGGTATTGATTATTGATGCTTACGTGAGAAATCACTAAGTTTTGTTCAATTATTGCTTCAGTAATTGTTGCATAATAATCTCACGTAATTGATTCAATTATTGTCGATATTTTATATATTATTAAATCAATAATTGAGACTACGAAGTTATTAATATTATTATTTGCAATATTAACGATGTCTAAAAGTTCTGCCAATGAGAGGTTTGGTCACCTAATTGCGCGCCAATAGGAAGAAATCCTTATTGAAAAGCCCTCTCTTTTCTGAGAACGACCTGGACCGATTAATAGTGTGAATTATAATAATGATGATGAAGTTTTGTTTTATTAGTATTATTAATGTAATAAAACAGAAAAGCTTTTTATATAAAACATAATACTTTTATAAAGTTATTCGTTTTATTAGACTATAAATAGAATATATTATATTTTATTATGCATAGTATTTGCATAGTACCTGCATAGTATTTATATAGTAAATTTTTTTTTATATAAAACAGACTACTTTTATAAAGTTATTCGTTTTATTATATTATAAATAGAATATATTTATTTTATTTAAAAGATTTTGTTTTATTATAATATTTTATAGTAAACCAATCTAGACCGTCCGTTTAAAAGTAAACCAATCTAGACCGTTTAGGAATTAATTACTATTAAGTCCATTCTCCTATAAATAGAAGCTCAATCCTTCATTATTTCTTACGAATTCACTGAAACTCTAGAGAGAGAAACTACAGAGAGAAAGAAGAAAAGTATTATGCTACTTCATTACTCCTGTATCCAGTTTGTTCAAAGGTAAGGGGTATTATTCATTTCATATTCATGAAGAGAACTTCTGTTGTTATTCTATTTTTTTTATTTCTGTTGGAATAACCTGTATAAGCGGTATACCCTATACTTGGTGAAATTCGTCTGTTATTCCATTCTTTATCATTATGTTGGAATAACATGTCTATGCGAAGTACTGCATACATGGTGATTTCTTCTGTTATTCCATTCTTTATCATTATGTTGGAATAACATGTCTATGCGAAGTATCGCATACATGGTGAAATTATTCTGTTATTTCATTCTTTATTAATCCGTTGAAACATTATGTCTGTGCGTTTACGCATGACCTGGTTCCATTATTTATTATTCTATTGAAATAACCTGTCTGTGCGGTCTATCGCATGCCTGGTGATTTCTTTTGTTATTCCATTCTTATTATACTAAGTTGATTAAAGTTTTGACTTCTATACTCCATGAAATTAGTGGAATATCATTGATATTTGCGCTTCATCCAGTATCTTTTCATGGAAATATTATTCTGAGCATTCTTGAATTTTTACTATACAAAGAAGTATCATGTTGACAATTTGGACGTTATTAGTTATTGGATAAATTAATTCTTGAGCTTGTTTTATTGAATTCTTATATCATTGTCATCATCTCATGTTTATATTTTGTTGAAGTATATGTAGCCTGTAATGCATAGATGGACTTGGTATGATTATGATCAGGGATTAATCGGTATAATCATGACCGTAATGTTATAAATGATGTGGTAAAAGTTCTCATTGACCCGTAGTGCATTGATGGACAGTTGTTGGCATGATCATGACCATTGATGAATACACAAATATCCTTGGCCCGTAGTGCAGATGAACAATTTATGGTTGTGATACTAATGAATATTATTGGCCGTAGTGCAGAGATGATGTGGATTATTTATTAAGCTGAGTCTCAGCGATAAAAGTGATGAAAACTTTTTCAAATCATAAAAGATAGTAGATTTATTCTCTACTTGACTCTTTTAATGGATTGTTTGTTCCGCTGCAGTTAAGCTTAATTGATGTCTGTTGTATTTTATCAGTTTAACATTGTTGAAGACTAATGATAATTATTTTGCATTATCTTAGTCATAATATTTCTTACTGGGCTAGTTGAGCTCACCCTTTTACTTTCATTGTTCTCTTCAGGAAATGAGAACGTAGCAGGGACTAGTCGGGGAACGGAGTGACGGTCCAGATAATAGCATTAGTAGTGCTCACTATTCTGTTAAATAGTGTGCTGATAATAAATGTAATGAGGAATCAATTAAGTGTGTATATTGTCTAGATGACAATATTTGTATTAAAACTCACAGCATATATTTTGTCGTATTTTTACACGACTGTTGTATAATTAAGTTGTATTTGAATTTTATACCATGTATTTAGCGATTCAAAATAGATGATGTATACCTATTTTGGGGGCGTCACAATTACTTTCTCAGTTCTTAAAAGATTGTTTTTTTAGAAGAAAAAATTGTTCTAAAAAATTTGTCATTTATAACTTTCAAGGAGAATAAAATATTTATTTTTCTATATTACCTCTACCTTTTCTCATTGTCCCAAGAAATTATTTTACTTGTATTAATAGTTTTGAATTTTTTATAATGGGGTAGTGATAAAATTTCAAATAAATTTTATTTGATAAATGATATTTTCTTAATCCATATGCCAAAACCTTAAACGACAATCTTTTAAGAACGAATATAATACTTTAGTATACTGGTTCTGCTAAATTGACAGTTGAGGACGGTGATTGCTGAAGATAACGACAAGAGATATGGGTTATAAAGGAGCATCCAGAAATAGGGGTCGGCCACTAACAGAAGGCGTCAAAGAACATACGGACAAATTGGCGGCGCCGTCAGAATCCCATATTCCATTTTGTTACTAATGTCGCCATACCGCTTATTTGATACGCAACTAGACAAATAGTACTACACTTTAGGACCTTTAGGTTGGGTCCGGTTTGGTTCTGTCGTCCATGTCCAAGAGATGAACCGAACGGAACGGACTTGGTCCATTACTCCATGCGGATGCTATGTAGTAGTAATATGTATGGCGGTATATAATTTAGTTCCATCAAATTGAATTATTTGTATTTATTTATTTATTAATAATTTAATCTCTATAAATATTTAAGTATTCTCAATTAAGTTGATAATTTTGATCAATTACTTTTTCATTGGACTATATAATCTCAAAAACAAATGTGGGATTAAATGGTAGCTTACCTAGCTATATATTTTGAGGAATTTGGTGGATTCATGTGAGAATTAAAAAACTTTATATAATTATTTAAGATTATTGTGAAAAAAACACGGGGTAGGCACTACTATTTTTATTTCTTTGAAAATACACTAACTATTTTTAAAAGCTCAGGCAACCTGTCAAAAATTAAATACTCTAGTAACTTGATGTACATCGTATGTACAGTACGTGTCATATAATTATAAAAGCAATCTATCTAATACTCACTTCGTCCCAAATTATCTGCTGTTTTAGCAAAAAAAATTATCCCACAATATCTGCTTTTTTAAGATTTCAATGCATTTTTTTCATTTGTTTTCCAAATTTGCCTCTTTATCTTAATTGTTGATAATCATTACTCTCATTAATGTCTCTCCTCTTTTTTAAACATCCACATTTATGCCCCTCTCTCTCTTCAATTAATAATTGTTTCTCTCTATCTCTCTCTTCAATTAATGTGTTGCTTTCTCTCTCTCTCTTCAATGTTTCTCTCTCTCCGATTAATTAGCTACTTTTTTTTTTCTCTTCAATTAATAAAAAAGTCAGCACAAAGAGTATTTTAGTATTTTTATCATACATATTGGTATCTGTGTGAAACTCTAAAACAGCAGATAATTTGGGACGGAGGGAGTAAAATATAAATGATTTTGAATTTCTCGCTCACTCAATAAATCATTTGGGCCGTCCAAAGTTTGGGATAAATCCCACCGTTCATACATCTATATAATAAAATACATCTATCTATCTAATAATCTAATAATCTATCTAATAAAATACAAATGATTTTGAATTTCCCGCTCATTCAATAAATCATCTGGACCGTCCAAAGTTTGGGATAAATCTCACCATCCATCTATCTAATAAAATACAATCTATCTAATTATATCTAATAAAATACAAATGATTTTGAATTTTCCGCTCACTCAATAAATCTAATAAAATACAAATGATTTTTGAATTTCCCGCTCATTCAATAAATCAGCTGGGCCGTCCAAAGTTTGGGATAAATCTCACCATCTATCTATCTTGTAAGACCCCAGTTTTTATAAATAAAGATGAATTTTCATAATTATTATTTTTGAATATTATGGAATAAATTTGATAAAATATATAGTTGTGGGTAATATTTATAAATTTTGCAAAGTACGCAAGTTGTTATAAAATATTCGTTTGGTCGGGGAATATTCTTTTTGTCGGGGAATATTCGTACGACGGCACAATCATTGGTGGACCCCATAACGGAAGTATTGTCGTAGTTAGAAAACGACAAAATTATCTTTCTATAAAATAACGGCGGAGGTGTTACCGTTTAAAACTGTTGAACTACTCGGTAGTAAAAGTACAGTAATACGCGTTGTTGTATAGTAGCACACGGTATTGATTATTGATGCTTACGTGAGAAGTCACTTAGCTATACTCAATTATTGCTACAGTAATTGCTGCATCATATCTCTTATATTATTGATTCAATTATTGTCACAGTATCATCTGTATAATATATTATATTATCTAAACAATAATTGAGACGACAAGTTATAAATGATTAATAATTGTTGAAAGATTAAATATGTGTTGATTAAAAATAAAATAAAATGATTTCTGGTAATTTTTATTCAATCCTTGATGTATATAAAGAGTCTATTATTAGACGTTTGTGGTAAGTTTAATTATTTATGGGGGGCCATATGTCATCATCTAAGAGTCTCTTTCATAATAGTAATTACTTTCGTAAATAGTAATTACCTTCGTAAATAGTAATTACCTTCGTAAATAGTAATTACCTTCGTAAATAGTAATTATTTTCGTAAATAGTAATTATTTTCATAAATAGTAATTACCTTCGTAAATAGTAATTACCTTCGTCAATAGTAATTACCTTCGTAAATAGTAATTACCTTTACCAGACGTCAAACCACTTGCCGTTTCATATTACAGGCGTCGAACCACTTGCCGTTTCACATTACAGGCGTCGAACCACTTTTCTTTTCACATTACAGGCGTCAAACCACTTTTCTTTTCACATCACCAGTCGTCAAGCCACTTGCCTTTTCACATGGCAAGTGCTAAGCTGGAAATCTTCTATAAATAGAGGCCTAGGGCTTCATTATTTTTCACGAATTCGTTCAAGCTATAGAGAGAGAAAGTATAGAGAGAATAAGAGAGAAAGAAGAAGAGTATTCGGTTACTACACTACTGCAGTATTCCATCTCCTAAATAAAGTAAGGGGTGTTATTCTTTCTTCTTGAAGAGAACTTATTCTATTCTTTGTTATTCTGTTGGAATAACCGGTATACGCGGAATACCCTATACTTGGTGAAATCCTTATGTTATTCCATTCATTATTATTCTGTTGGAATAACCGGTATACGCGGAATACCCTATACTTGGTGACATCCATTTACTATCCTGTCTTTATATTCTGTTGGAATATCCTGTCTGTGTGTTTTACACCGGACCTGGTTCCATTCTTTATTATTCTGTTGGAACATCCTGTCGGTGTGAATTTCACCTGACCTGGTTCCGTTATTATTATTCTGCTGGAATAACCTGTCTATGCGGTCTATCGCATGCATGGTGATTTCTTTTGTTATTCCATTCTTTATTATACTCAGTTGGATAAAACTTTGACTTCTATACTCCATGAAATTAGTGGAATATCCTTGATATTTGCGCTTCATCCAGTATCCTTTCATGGAAATCTTCTTCTGATCATTCTTGAATTTTACACCACAAAACAGTATCGTGTTGACAAATTTGGACGTTAATAATTCCTGGATAAAATAATTCTTGAACTTGTTTTATTGAATTTTTATATCATTGTCATCATCCTCATGTTTATATATTGTTGAAAGTCATCTGTGGCCTGTAGTGCATAGATGGACTTGGTATGATTATGACCAGGGATTATTCGGTGTAATCATGACCGTAATATTACAAATGATGTAAAAATTAAAAATCCTCATTGGCCCGTAGTGCATTGATGGACAGTTGTTGGCATGATCATGACCATTAATGAATACACAAATATTCTTGGCCGTAGTGCATGAATAATTGTGGTCGTGATACTAAAGAATATCCTTGGCCGTAGTGCGGGGGTGATTCGATTATGTGAAATATTTATTAAGCTGAGTCTCAGCTATAACGATGATGAAAAACCTTTTAAATCATAAAAGATAGTAGATTTTATTTTCTACTTGACTCTTTTAATGGATTGCTGGTTCCGCTGTAGTTAAACTTGATGTTTATTGTATTTTATCAGTTTAACACTATTGAAGGCTAATGATAATTTATTCTGCATTATCTTAGTCATAATATTTCTTACTGGGCTAGTTGAGCTCACCCTTTCTTTCACTGTTCTCTTCAGGAAATGAGAATATAGCTGGGACGAGTCAGGGAACGGAGTGATGGACCAAAGAATAGTATTAGTAGTCCTCATTATTCTGTTAAATAGTGTGACAATAATTGTATTGAGGACACCTTTTGAGTTTGTATGATCTCTAGTAAACAATAATTGTATTCAAACTCACAGTTATGTTTTGTCGTATTGTACACGACAGTTGTATTAGTAAGTTGTATTTGAATTCTGTACCATGTATCTGGCGACTCAAGATGGGTGATGTATACCTAATTTTGGGGGCGCCACATATCTAATAAAATACAATCTATCTAATTCTATATATCTAATTATATCTAATAAAATACAAATGATTTTGAATTTTTCGCTCACTCAATAAATCATCTAGGACGTCCAAAGTTTGGGATAAATTTCACCATCCATCTATCTAATAAAATACAAATGATTTTAAATTTTTCACTCACTCAATAAATCATATGAGTCGTCCAAAATTTAGAATAAATTTCAACGTCCATAGTGCCGGAGACACGGGACTGTTGCTAATAAATATACATTTGTAATAAATTAAACCCAATTTTGTTATTATATACTAATGTCTTGAGAAAACAAACCATGATTTCAAATAGTCCTGGCAAAAAAATGAATATGGTTAAATTTTGGGTTATAAAATATAGTCATAATTTCGTGTCATTTATCAGCCCCTATATATATATACTAGCTGGGTCCTGTGCCTCCGGCACTGTATGGACAATATGATTTATCTCAAACTTTGAACGACCAAAATAATTTATTGAGTTAGCGGGAAATTTAAAGTCATTTGTATTTTATTAAATTATTATTAGATTATTAGATAGATGTATTTTATTAGATAGATGTATGAACGGTGAGATTTATCCCAAACTTTGAACGGCCCAGATGATTTATTGAGTGTGCGAAAAATTCGCCACATGAAGGAGGTGGAATTTATCAAGTTGGAACAAAACAATATGACCGTGTCGCAATACGAGGCAAAATTTGCGGAGTTATCCCGGTTTGCGTCCCACTTGGTGGATAATGAAGAGAGAATGGCGCGAATGTTTTTAAGAGGTTTGAGGCCGGAGATACGTCAACATCTTATTTCTCATAAACTGTGTTTGTATTCAGATGTTGTAAATAGGGCTCAGTTAGTGGAGCGCGATAACGAGTCAACCCAACTAAAGAAAGCAGCCGGCAAAATTATAATACCAGCGAGAGTGGTCATCGAAGCGGTGACAACAAGCGTGGAGGGAATCAGCAAGCCAGAAATGGTAACCACTTCGGTGGTAATCAGGGCCAAAACAATAAGAATGGACATTTCAAGAAGAGGAGATTCAACAATGATGGAAAGACGTCAGCACCAGCACCCGTTGTTAAGGAAGGAGAAAGACCACCTATCATATGCTTCAAATGCGGAGGGGAGGGACACATCAGTCCAAATTGCGCGATGCCGTCCAAAGCATGTTATAATTGTGGAAGAGAAGGTCACTTGGCCCGATTTTGTCGTTTACCAAAGACAAATTCAGCTAGGGTGGAGGCACCAAAGGCCGTCCCAGAAAGGTCAAAGCCAGTAGTGCAAGGGAGAGCGTTTGTTGTGACCTCCCAGAAAGCAAGGAACCCGAATAAGGTCATCACGGGTAAGCTTATCATAAACTCTAACGAAGTCTATACTTTATTTGATACCGGTTCTACCCATTCTTTTATTTCTCCTACTTGCGCTCATCGATTAAATTTGACTCCGGAGAAATTGGACTTTGACTTATCTGTGGAAACTCCGTTGGGAGAAACCTTCATTACATCCACTGTTTATAAGTCTTGTTTGGTTCAAATCGATACCCTCACATTACCTGTAGATCTTATTTCATTGAAAATACTTGCATTTGACGTGATTCTAGGGATTGATTGGTTAACTACTCATCATGCAAAAATTGATTGTTTCCATAAGGTTGTTAGCTTTCATATTCCTAATCAACCTATTATGCGAATTCAAGCGACCAAACCATTAAAATCAATCACGGTCATCTCAAGCCATAAAGCTATTCGTTTATTGAAAAACGGATGTCAAGCTTCCTTAGCTCATGTCACAGATTTAAACAAAAATACGTCAGTTTTGAATGATATTTCTATTGTTAATGAATTTCCTGACGTATTCCCCGAAGAACTTCCTGGTCTACCCCCAGAGCGTGAGATTGAATTTTGTATCGACCTTGAACCCGGTACAAAACCCATTTCTAAAGCCCCATATCGAATGGCTCCTATTGAACTTCAGGAGTTAAAAACCCAACTGCAGGAATTGTTAGACATTGGCTTTATTCGTCCTAGTACTTCTCCTTGGGGTGCTCATGTTCTATTCATGAAGAAGAAAGATGGGAGTATGCGACTTTGTATTGATTATCGGGAGTTGAATCATGTCACCATCAAAAATAGGTATCCATTGCCACGTATTGATGACTTGTTTGACCAGTTGCAAGGAGCCAAATTCTTTTCAAAGATCGATCTTCGTTCCGGGTATCACCAATTGAAGATTAGAACCGATGACATTCCAAAGACGGCTTTCAGAACTCGGTACGGGCATTATGAATTCCTAGTCATGTCCTTTGGATTGACTAATGCTCCTGCTGCCTTCATGGACATGATGAACCGAGTATTCAAGGAATATTTGGATCACTTTGTGGTCGTCTTTATTGATGACATCCTTATTTATTCCAAAAGCCGTGAAGATCATGAGCAACACTTGAGGCTAACACTCCAAAAGCTTCGTGAATATAAGCTTTATGCCAAGTTGAAGAAATGCGAGTTCTGGCTTGAGGAAGTAGCATTCCTTGGGCACGTGGTATCAAGTCGTGGAATATCTGTTGACCCAGCAAAGATTGAAGCTATTCAAAGCTGGGAGTAACCTAAATCAGTGACCGAAGTACGTAGCTTTCTCGGTTTAGCTGGTTATTATCGAAGATTCGTGGAAGGATTTTCTCGAATCGCTACTCCATTGACTCAGCTGACTCGGAAAGATACAAAGTTCGGTTGGAGCGAAGAATGTGAGAAGAGTTTTCAAGAACTCAAGAGGAGACTCATTTCAGCACCTGTTCTAACAATACCATCTGGCTCGGAGGGATTTGTCATCTACAGTGATGCTTCGGGCAAAGGGCTGGGATGTGTTCTCATGCAACATGAAAAAGTCATAGCCTATGCCTCGCGACAACTCAAAGAATATGAGAGGAATTATCTTACTCATGATCTAGAGTTGGCAGCTGTTGTCTTTGCACTTAAAATTTGGAGGCATTACTTGTATGGGGAGAAAGTGGAGATCTTTACGGATCATAAAAGCCTCAAATATTTCTTCACTCAAAAGGAACTCAACATGCGACAACGACGTTGGCTTGAACTATTGAAAGATTATGATCATACCATCCAATACCATCCTGGAAAAGCAAACGTGGTAGCTGACGCATTGAGTAGAAGATCACATGCAAGTACGAGTGTGATATTGTCAACGCAAGGGCCCATTTTGTGTGACTTGCAGAGGATGGAGATAGAGTTAAAGACTCTAGGGACGCATGTGACGATGGCGAATATACGAGTAGAACCGACTTTAATCGATAAAGTTAAAGCTGCTCAAGCTACAGACCTGGAGCTGATGCGTATGAGGAAGAAAGTGCAAGAAGGTGCTATGCCGGAAGCAAGAATCGATGAAGAAGGAATACTTCGAGTCAACTCCAGACTTTGTGTTCCTAATGACCCTGATTTAAAGTATAAAATCATGATGGAGGCGCACAATACACCGTTTTCAATCCATCCTGGAAGTACCAAAATGTATCATGATATTCGTCATACATTTTGGTGGAGCAATATGAAGAGAGAGATAGCATTGTTTATCTCAAGGTGTCTAACTTGTCAACGAGTTAAAGCGGAGCATCAAGTACCAAAAGGTCCATTGCAACCACTTGAAATTCCAGAATGGAAGTGGGAGCACATTACCATGGATTTCGTTACCGGTCTTCCTAAGGTTTCTCAAGGCATTGATGCGATTTGGGTCATTGTTGATAGATTGACCAAGTCTGCTCATTTCTTACCGATACGAGAAACTTATACACTTGAACGTCTTGCTCGTATGTACATAAACGAGATTGTAAGACTGCATGGTATGCCGGTATCCATAGTTTCTGATCGAGACCCAAGATTTACTTCACGATTTTGGGTTAGTTTGCAAAAAGCTATGGGCACAGACTTACGATTTAGTTCGGCATATCATCCTCAGACGGACGGACAGTCGGAGAGAACTATTCAAACTCTTGAAGATCTATTAAGACTCTGTGTCCTTGATTTCAAGGGAAGTTGGGACAAGTTCTTACCATTGGTGGAGTTTTCCTACAACAACAGTTATCAAGCAAGTATTGGCATGGCTCCATTTGAAGCGTTGTATGGAAGAAAGTGTCGTTCTCCAGTATGCTGGGATAAGGTTGGTGAAGCAACGTTGTTGGGACCGGAGTTGGTACGTATGACTACGGAAAAGATTCAAACGATCCGACAACGTATAAAAACCTCACAAAGTCGACAAAAGAGTTATGTTGATCTTCATCGAAAGGACGTGGAATTCAATATAGGAGATCATATGTTGTTACGTGTTACTCCGTGGAAAGGAGTTACAAGATTTGGAAAGAGAGGAAAACTCAATCCTCGATTCATCGGTCCATTTTTAATCCTCGATCGAATAGGAACGGTGGCCTATAGACTCGCTTTACCGCCAAGTATGTCTCGTGTTCATAACGTTTTTCACATATCCATGTTACGTAAATATGTGAAAGACCCGAACCACATTATTGAGTTAGAACCGGACGAAATAGCGGAAGATTTGACGTATGAAGAGATTCCTGTTCAAATCTTGGATAAGAAGGAACATATTCTACGCTCCAAGGTTATACCTCAAGTCAAAGTTTTGTGGAGAAACCACGATGTTGAGGAAATGACTTGGGAGTTAGAATCTGAAATGAAGTCAAAGTATCCTTACCTCTTTGACATACCAGGTACGTACCCTAATTTCGAGGGCGAAATTTCATAAGAAGGGGAGGTTGTAAGACCCCAGTTTTTATAAATAAAGATGAATTTTCATAATTATTATTTTTGAATATTATGGAATAAATTTGATAAAATATATAGTTGTGGGTAATATTTATAAATTTTGCAAAGTACGCAAGTTGTTATAAAATATTCGTTTGGTCGGAGAATATTCTTTTTGTCGGGGAATATTCGTACGACGGCACAATCATTGGTGGACCCCACAACGGAAGTATTGTCGTAGTTAGAAAACGACAAAATTAACTTTCTATAAAATAACGGCGGAGGTGTTACCGTTAAAACTGTTGAACTACTCGGTAGTAAAAGTACAGTAATACGCGTTGTTGTATAGTAGCACACGGTATTGATTATTGATGCTTACGTGAGAAGTCACTTAGCTATACTCAATTATTGCTACAGTAATTGCTGCATCATATCTCTTATATTATTGATTCAATTATTGTCACAGTATCATCTGTATAATATATTATATTATCTAAACAATAATTGAGACGACAAGTTATAAATGATTAATAATTGTTGAAAGATTAAATATGTGTTGATTAAAAATAAAATAAAATGATTTCTGGTAATTTTTATTCAATCCTTGATGTATATAAAGAGTCTATTATTAGACGTTTGTGGTAAGTTTAATTATTTATGGGGGCCATATGTCATCATCTAAGAGTCTCTTTCATAAATAGTAATTACTTTCGTAAATAGTAATTACCTTCGTAAATAGTAATTACCTTCGTAAATAGTAATTACCTTCGTAAATAGTAATTATTTTCGTAAATAGTAATTATTTTCATAAATAGTAATTACCTTCGTAAATAGTAATTACCTTCGTCAATAGTAATTACCTTCGTAAATAGTAATTACCTTTACCAGACGTCAAACCACTTGCCGTTTCATATTACAGGCGTCGAACCACTTGCCGTTTCACATTACAGGCGTCGAACCACTTTTCTTTTCACATTACAGGCGTCAAACCACTTTTCTTTTCACATCACCAGTCGTCAAGCCACTTGCCTTTTCACATGGCAAGTGCTAAGCTGGAAATCTTCTATAAATAGAGGCCTAGGGCTTCATTATTTTTCACGAATTCGTTCAAGCTATAGAGAGAGAAAGTATAGAGAGAATAAGAGAGAAAGAAGAAGAGTATTCGGTTACTACACTACTGCAGTATTCCATCTCCTAAATAAAGTAAGGGGTGTTATTCTTTCTTCTTGAAGAGAACTTATTCTATTCTTTGTTATTCTGTTGGAATAACCGGTATACGCGGAATACCCTATACTTGGTGAAATCCTTATGTTATTCCATTCATTATTATTCTGTTGGAATAACCGGTATACGCGGAATACCCTATACTTGGTGACATCCATTTACTATCCTGTCTTTATATCCTGTTGGAATATCCTGTCTGTGTGTTTTACACCGGACCTGGTTCCATTCTTTATTATTCTGTTGGAACATCCTGTCGGTGTGAATTTCACCTGACCTGGTTCCGTTATTATTATTCTGCTGGAATAACCTGTCTATGCGGTCTATCGCATGCATGGTGATTTCTTTTGTTATTCCATTCTTTATTATACTCAGTTGGATAAAACTTTGACTTCTATACTCCATGAAATTAGTGGAATATCCTTGATATTTGCGCTTCATCCAGTATCCTTTCATGGAAATCTTCTTCTGATCATTCTTGAATTTTACACCACAAAACAGTATCGTGTTGACAAATTTGGACGTTAATAATTCCTGGATAAAATAATTCTTGAACTTGTTTTATTGAATTTTTATATCATTGTCATCATCCTCATGTTTATATATTGTTGAAAGTCATCTGTGGCCTGTAGTGCATAGATGGACTTGGTATGATTATGACCAGGGATTATTCGGTGTAATCATGACCGTAATATTACAAATGATGTAAAAATTAAAAATCCTCATTGGCCCGTAGTGCATTGATGGACAGTTGTTGGCATGATCATGACCATTAATGAATACACAAATATTCTTGGCCGTAGTGCATGAATAATTGTGGTCGTGATACTAAAGAATATCCTTGGCCGTAGTGCGGGGGTGATTCGATTATGTGAAATATTTATTAAGCTGAGTCTCAGCTATAACGATGATGAAAAACCTTTTAAATCATAAAAGATAGTAGATTTTATTTTCTACTTGACTCTTTTAATGGATTGCTGGTTCCGCTGTAGTTAAACTTGATGTTTATTGTATTTTATCAGTTTAACACTATTGAAGGCTAATGATAATTTATTCTGCATTATCTTAGTCATAATATTTCTTACTGGGCTAGTTGAGCTCACCCTTTCTTTCACTGTTCTCTTCAGGAAATGAGAATATAGCTGGGACGAGTCAGGGAACGGAGTGATGGACCAAATAATAGTATTAGTAGTCCTCATTATTCTGTTAAATAGTGTGACAATAATTGTATTGAGGACACCTTTTGAGTTTGTATGATCTCTAGTAAACAATAATTGTATTCAAACTCACAGTTATGTTTTGTCGTATTGTACACGACAGTTGTATTAGTAAGTTGTATTTGAATTCTGTACCATGTATCTGGCGACTCAAGATGGGTGATGTATACCTAATTTTGGGGGCGCCACATATCTAATAAAATACAATCTATCTAATTCTATATATCTAATTATATCTAATAAAATACAAATGATTTTGAATTTTTCGCTCACTCAATAAATCATCTAGGACGTCCAAAATTTGGGATAAATTTCACCATCCATCTATCTAATAAAATACAAATGATTTTAAATTTTTCACTCACTCAATAAATCATATGAGTCGTCCAAAATTTAGAATAAATTTCAACGTCCATAGTGCCGGAGACACGGGACTGTTGCTAATAAATATACATTTGTAATAAATTAAACCCAATTTTGTTATTATATACTAATGTCTTGAGAAAACAAACCATGATTTCAAATAGTCCTGGCAAAAAAATGAATATGGTTAAATTTTGGGTTATAAAATATAGTCATAATTTCGTGTCATTTATCAGCCCCTATATATATATACTAGCTGGGTCCTGTGCCTCCGGCACTGTATGGACAATATGATTTATCTCAAACTTTGAACGACCAAAATAATTTATTGAGTTAGCGAGAAATTTAAAGTCATTTGTATTTTATTAAATTATTATTAGATTATTAGATAGATGTATTTTATTAGATAGATGTATGAACGGTGAGATTTATCCCAAACTTTGAACGGCCCAGATGATTTATTGAGTGATCGAAAAATTCAAAATCATTTGTATTTTATTAGATAGAAGATAGATAGTCAAAATGAATATGAATAAGTATTAATATTTTATAATAATATTATAATATTTAGTGTCATTTATCTGCCCCTATATATATATATATATATATATATATATATATCGTCTGGGCGAATATGAGAGAGAAGAGTGTAAAATTTAGGTTGAAACTGATTATTCGGATTTAGACTAGCTTTTTATTTTAAAATGTGAATTCAAATTTTAACTGAACTATATTTTAGAAAATAAATATCCAACCCAATTAATATATATAATTAGTTTTGAGCTGACCCATACTTGTTGACTTATTTTACCAGCACTACATGCAGTGCAAGTTAAGTTGATTCTCTTTTTTGAATACGGAGAAACTTGCATATTAAGGAAGTAGGTTATTCTCAAAGATCCGCGCGTCATGACATGATACTTCCATGCCATTGGATATATATATATATATTCTACTCCATTTAGCATGATTGATCTGCACCATGCATAGGGCCACACTCCTCCCTTGTCAGTTGACTAATCATTAATTTAATTACTCCATTATTTAGTCATTAATTACATAATTAAATGAGAAAATAATTGTTTCAATTATGGAGTATATACGTACTCCATTAACATGACTTCATTAAAATTCCAGATTAAAAACTGAATCAACAACATTAATCAAAAATAAAGTTTATTTTGTTGAACCATTTGGAATAACTTATTGAACCAACATAGTAGTAGTACGTACATTTTAAATGAAATAAGTCGAGAAATTGGGAATGAGTTTGTTTGCAATAATTATAAATAGAATATGACTATTAATTTCAAGTATCTTATTTATTTCAAATTTAAACTTGGGACTATTAGTTTATGATTTATAAAATAACTTAAAAGTCTTGAGATTATAATTATAATCTCGGGATTATAATCTTTGCAAATAAACATAGTCTAAATTTTTCAGTTGATAGCCTATTAAGTTAAGTTTTATTTTGCATTTCTAATTTTAACTATCACAAGTGATTTTTCCATTATGTTTAAACTATCATTTTAATTTAACTTAAAATTTCAACTCTTGCTAGTGCTCTTATTATCAATTAGATATGATTCAACACAAAAACCTTTCAGGAGTAGTATTTAAGGAGAGGAAAGAGCATACGATGAAGCCATTAAATTTTTTGGCTAAATTGTAAAAGTAACACCTTTAACAAAGTACTACCAAGCACAAAAGTATTTTCTATAGCAAATTTTTTTTTAGAAATTATTATTTTGAAAATTAAATTAATTTAAAATTCACAATTTGAATTTAAATTTTCCAAAATAATTAGAATCAAAGTCAAATGTAATTTATTTTTTTTGAAAGAAAGGAGTCAACTTAAGCACATCTTATTAACTACAAATCCTTTTTGAAACCAAAATAAAAAACAAGATGTTAGGATTGTAACATACTTGTCCAATGTCATGCCCTGTTGGTCTTTCACCATGGCCCAACTGTTCCTAAAGATGTTATGGGCCTTATAATTAAGTTTTTTCATCGTCTTTGCCAAGAGTTTGGGAAGAAATATCACAACTTATCATGGCTAACATTGGAGCTTAAACTGAAAAGATTAGTGATCGATCAAGTCCAGTCCCAGGCCCAAAAGATATTTTCCTAGTTATATTAGGAGTGAGCAAAAAACGGATAAAATCGAATTACCGAACCGAACCGAATTATTTTAACCGAATTATTTCGGTTTTTTCGTTTTTTTTGAAATTTCGGTTATATCCGAATTATTATTCAATATTCGGTTTCGGTTCCGGTTTTCAAAAACAGGTTATTCGGATACCCGAATAACCGAAATTTAATACTTAAAAGAGAAGAAGACTGGGAGTTAAAGCCTAAAACAGCAGTCAGCAAATACCTAGCTACCCAATTAGTAAAATTTTGTCCCCAGATCTTCAATCCCCTCACATTCAATTCATACATATGCATATACATATATAGTTATATATACTGAAATACAGAAACTCCATATGCTCATTTCTCTACAAGACAAAGGAGAAGAAAAAAAGGCATCATCATCGTCGGTTGTCTTCTGTCGTTAGTATTTTTATCCATTAATTAATTGTGGGTATTTTGAGTTTGTGAGATCTGGATCTTCCCTTTTATTCATTCCCGTCACAAATTAAGTTACAGGTGGGCTGAGTGAAGAAGAAGATTGAAGGGTAAAATTAAGTTATAGCTTAAGCTTTTGGAAGCATGATATCAAAGTTTGGTATTCATTGGTATTGGGTAAAATGTTATTCCTTTCCATTTCTAAATGTTTCAGTGAGATTATACTGTATTTGCTAGGTTTCGGTTATTATCCGAATTACCGAATTGTACATTCGGTAATTCGGTATTCGGTAATTCGGTTAGTTTCAAATTTCGGTTTTTGGTTAGGATAGTGAAATTATCGTTAATTTGATTTTTGGTTATAACCGAATAGCCATTTCGGTTCGGTTATAACCGAATGCTCACCCCTAAGCTATATACTGAAGTTAGGGCCTGTTTGTTTATAGCTTGTTGGGTCATGATATTTCTCCTATTGGGCCGAATGGATTGGGCTTATTTATTCAGTTAGTCCATTGGGTCTTCACTTTTAGGTGTTGTCATTATTGGGCCTAGTTACTTTATATTCTTTGTTGAGTCTTTATAGTATCAGACCAAATCAGTGGGCTGAAACATCGGATATTTTAAATATCTATTATCTTTGACTTGTGATGATGAAAAAGCATGATAGTTGACCAAAGTTCCTGCCATGCATTAATGTGGATGGGATCATAGTCGGCCGGCGGGATAAAACAGTGAAAAAAGGCAGTAGATAAACCTTATGCAGTCATCAAAATCCATCAGGACAGGGGAGTGTCAGACGGTAGTGGTTGGCACGGTAATTCAGGCAGAGACGGTATATCTTGGCAAGGAAGCTTTCTCCAACAGGTACATTCTCATACCTTTCAATATATTCATATTCTCTCACCCATACACAGGATCAAGCATTATCATATCTCTCAATACACTAGACATTATATTCCTCCATTGTTAACCTTGTGAACACCTACTAATTCTCACGCCTGAGCTATCCCCCGACGGAACCGCCGTCAAGCTTGAGGTGTTTATCGTGTTTACTGTGCAGGATCAGGACGTCTTACGTGATTGGGACGTGGAAGAAAATCTTGGCGTTAACATTGGCGCTAGAAGGAGGGCTGAGTTCTAGTGTCATTGAAATTTTCAATCACAATCCTTTAACCTGCTTCGGAAGATGATGAGGAGTAGGGAGGGTACACCAGAAGGGCAGGCGATGGCTGTTAGTTCTTCACTGCCCCGTATTTCGGTAAAAGATCGTTTGGGTCCTTCTAAAAGTGCTCACGAGAGCACAGCTTCTAAGCATAATTCAGGAGATCTTCGTCCCAAGATCCATGGTGGAGCCAGACAAAGATTAGTTTTTGGTGCGGATAAGGAACGAGATCTTGATCGAAGACAGACGGAACGCTCCCCGACCAGGACATATCATAGAAGTGTTCAGGATGATAAAACCGCCAAATTGACGAAGATGGCGGACGAAGCGGATAAAGCTTTGGAGGTTCTATTGAAGCAGAGAGAGGATATAGCCGAGCAGATGCTTCGGGTGGCAGAATTGAGGGACGAAGCGTCTAGCCAAATCCGGTCCGAAAGGCGAAGTAGGCATAAGGAGGAACCACGGCGAGACGGCAAGGAGTCTGAGCATTCTGCACATATTTCTAGAGAGCATTCCCGAAGTAGGAGAAAGTCGAGGAGCAGAACCCCTGTAGCCCCGAAAAAGGCATTGATGGTCGTTGGTTCTCGGCGTCGAGACGGTGATAGACGAAGAGGTAGATCGAGGGAGGTCATGCCCGAGATTGAAGCGAGAGATTATCATCAGGATCATTCTCACAATAAGGACCTAACTGTACATAGGAGTAGATCGAGAAGTCCCCTTAGGGCATTAAGATCGACAGGGGTAGGTCGATCTTCTCAAAAGCAGAATGTTGAGCCTGAGAAGGAAGTCTCCCCACAGCCTGAAGGCGTTGATTTTCTGGTGAGGGAGTTGAAAGAGCTCCGTAAGCAATTGACTGAGGTCCAGCAGATGAAAGACGCTCCGGGAAAGAAGGCGTCCCCTTTTTCTTCGGATATCCTCAAGGAAAAGGCGGATATTACTAAAAAACTTCCTCGCATGGAAAGTTACGATGGGACAGGAGATCCTTATGACCATAGTCAGGCGTTCGATCGTCTGATGGACTATTATGACTTTACCGATGCTGCCAAGTGCCATACTTTTGTTACAACATTGAGGAAAGATGCCAGACAGTGGTTAGGAACTCTACCTTCAGATTCAATATCCTCGTGGACCGAACTTTGTGATAAGTTCCATGCCCGTTTGAAGTAACCGAAGAAGGGGAAAGCCCACAGGTTCTCTGGCACAGGTCCGACAGTATGCCAGTGAATCCTTGGGACAATATGTTAAGAGATTCTGAGAAGCAGTCGGGCAAGTATCCGACCTTAATGATCTCCAGGCGGTGGGATTGTTCCAGAATGGACTGGATCTGGTTAAATCCGAGAAGTTGGTGAAAAAATTGATGTTCCACCATCCGAAGAGTTTGGCCGAAGCCTTTGATAAGGCAGAAGACTACATCGTCGTGGAAGAAGCCATGAACAGCCTTAAACATCCTCCCTCGGATCAATTGAAAGAGACTGTAGCTCCTAAAGTTGAAGTTGATCAGAGAAGGACAGGGGGGTATAATGACAGATCGGAAGGCAATTCGAAGAAGAATAATAATTCTTGGCGACCGGGAAACAGTCGCCCCCCTGTTGCAGCCCCAAAGGTGAATAAGATCTATACCAAGTTAAACACTGATAGATCAATAATTCTGGACCAGATCCGAAATCAGCCTTTCTTCGAACCACCCCGTGATAATTACCGAACAGGACAGGGTAATCCTCGTAAGTATTGTGGGTATCACCAAGCTGCAGGCCATGATACTAACGAGTGTTGTAATTTAAAAGATTTCGTAGAAAGGAAGATTAACGATGGCTTATTGGTACAGTATGTGGCCGTGAATAACCAATCAAATGTTAACCGTACTGTCCAAACGGTTCCCACGGTTCCAGTACCGCCTCCCAGGCATGTTGTTGATATTATAACTGGTGGATCTGGGGGGAAGTTGATAGGAAAGAAGAGAAGGGCTTACTTGGATTCGGTCATGACTGTAACTGATGCTCCCCCAAAAATTGATAGGCCATTTCCAGGAACCGTCATATCCTTCACTGATGCTGATTATCCTTCAGAACCCATTGATCCTCATGAAGGGGCTTTAGTGATCACGGCACAAGTGGGTTCAGTAGATATGAAGCGTATGATGGTAGACAATGGGTCCTCGGTAGATATTTTATACGCCCATGCTTATCAAAGGATGCATCTCGATGGGCAGAAGATGGAAGTCGGACAGGAGGCTCCGTTGTATGGTTTCAGTAACGATCCAGTTAAGGTTGCAGGCACAATCGAGCTTCCGGTTATCTTCGGTACGGCACCTCAGCAGACAGAAATAATGTGCAAATTTTACGTTGTGCACGTAGATTCTGCTTACAATGCCATATTGGGAAGACCTACCTTGACTGCTCTCCAAGCGGTGACTTCCATCCCTCATTTTAAGATCAAATTCCCCACGGCACATGGAGTTGGAGAGGTGGCTGGGGACTTGGATCTGGCTCGTCGGTGTTATCGGAATGCCGTTATTTCCTCTGGAGTGGGGGTCAGCAAACAAAAACAGACTATGGCGATTGAGATTGAGCCTTTTACTGAAAGTAGTTCGGAACCAATGGTTATTCCTGAAGGAAGTACGGAAGAGGTCGAGTTGATTGTCGGAAAGACTGACAAAATCGTAAAAATTGGTTTGGGGCTACCAGAACCTCTTCGGACAAACCTTATAGAGCTCTTACAATGTTATGCTGATATTTTCGCATGGGAGCCGAAGGATATGCCTGGGGTGAGCCGTCAAATTGCTGAGCATAGTTTGAATGTGGACCCTTCTAAGAAGCCAGTTCGGCAAAAAAGGCGGATCTTTGCACCTGAGCGACAGAAGATTATTGATGAAGAAATTGCAAAGTTGTTAGCTGTCGATTTCATTTATGAGATTGATTATCCTGAATGGATGGCAAATGTAGTTTTGGTGCAAAAGCAAAATGGAAAGTGGCGGGTTTGCATCGACTATACAGACCTCAACAGAGCTTGCCCGAAAGACTTTTATCCTCTGCCCCATATCGATCAACTCATCGATGCCACTTCGGGGTATGCTTTACTAAGTTTTATGGATGCTTTTTCAGGTTATCATCAAATATCCATGCTTAAGGAAGACATCCCGAAGACGGCATTCATTACACACCGTTCGGTGTACGCCTATAAGAAGATGACTTTTGGTCTTATAAATGCTGGAGCCACTTATCAAAGAATGATGAACTTCATCTTCGACAGGCAGCTGGGGAGGAACATGGAGGTCTACGTCGATGATATGATCGTAAAAAGCATACAGATTCATAAGCACTTGGACGATCTAGAGGAGTGTTTTCAAACTGTTCGTCATCGTCAATTGAGGCTTAATCCGGCGAAATGTACTTTTGGCCTCGGTGCAGGAAAGTTTTTGGGTTATTTGGTCAGTCAGAGGGGCATTGAGGCAAATCCGGAGAAGATCCAGGCCATTCTTGATATGAAGACTCCTCAGTCGTTCAAAGACGTTCAGCGTCTGACTGGCAGGATTGCAGCTTTAAGGAGATTCGTCGCCAAGTCTGCAGAAAGGTGCCTTCCTTTCTTTAGTATTTTGAAGGGACCGAAGAATGCGAAGACTTTCCAATGGACTTCGGAGTGTGAAGATGCCTTCCAAGGCATAAAAGAATATCTTTCCTCTGCTCCTTTGTTAGTAAAGCCCGTTCCAGCAGAAACCTTATATCTATATCTTGTAGCAAGTTCATTAGCGGTTGGAGCGGTGTTAGTCCGAGAGATTAGTGGAAAACAGCACCCGGTTTACTATGTCAGTCATGTTTTGAGAGATGCTGAGACCCGATATCCAAATATTGAGAAGTTTGCCTTTGCTTTAATTATTGCCAGCAGAAAGCTTCGACAATATTTTCAGGGTCGACTACTGATTGTCTATACGGACCAGCCATTGAAGAAGGTAATGGGAAGACCCGAAGTTTCAGGAAGGTTAGCAGCGTGGACTATGGAGCTGTCCCAGTTTTTCATCGAATATCATCCTCGAACAGCTATCAAGGGTCAGGCCTTAGTTGATTTTATTGTTGAGTGTACGTTCACCGAAGCCGATGTAGAACCGCCAGAACCTGAATCTTCTGATCGAGCAGTGGCGGTCCTTTAACAAGGACAGAGTGCCTGGACTCTATATGTGGATGGGTCTTCCACTTTGACTGTTAGTGGGGCCGGAGTCATCTTAACAAGCCCAGACGGATTTAAAGTTCAGCAAGCCATCAGATTCGGGTTTAAAGCAACAAACAACGAAGCTGAGTACGAAGCCGTATTGGCAGGTGTTCGATTGGCCAAGAGTCTAGAGGTTCAGAAACTCATCATTTACAGTGACTCACAGTTGGTCGTCAAGCAGCTATCCGGAGATTATAGAGCTCGTGGAACTCGAATGATCAAATATTTGGCGGAGCTAAAAGATCGACTTCAATATTTTGCTTCCTATGAATTTCAAGCCATAGAACGAAGTGACAATACTATCGCCGATGCACTGTCTAAATTGGCTGCTACGGATATCGATGTTTTCAATGGATCAGTTTACTTGGAGATTTTGCAGCAGCCGAGTATTCTTCATCAAGCAGTAATGTGTATCGAGCGATCTAATTGTTGGATGACCCCGTACATCGAGTATTTGGCAGATGGCGTCCTACCTTCAGATCACATGATGGCGAAAACGATCAAGTATAAAAGCGCCAATTATGTTCTTATTGATGGAGATTTATATCGATTGGCCTTTTCGTCACCTTTATTAAAATGCCTGGTCCCGTCCGAAGCGGAATATGCTCTTCGGGAAGTTCACGAGGGTATTTGCGGAGATCATATGGCTGCTAAGTCTCTAGCTTACAAAGTACTTCGGCAAGGTTACTACTGGCCTACGATTTTTAAAGAAGCAACTGAGTATGTCAAAAAATGCGAAAAATGCCAACTTAACAGCCCGATCCCACATCAGCCACCTGAAGAGTTATACTCGATTTTATCTCCTATACCCTTCGCTGTCTGGGGGGTAGATATATTGGGTCCGTTGCCTAAAGCTAAAGGGCAGGTTAGCTTTGTCATAGTTGTCATTGATTACATGACCAAGTGGGTAGAAGCGAAGCCACTTCGATTAATAACGGAGCAAGAATGTCTGAAGTTCGTAAAAGAGTCCGTAGTGTTTCGCTTCGGAATTCCCAGAGTTTTGATATCGGACAACGGGCGCCAGTTTGTGGGATCAAAGTTCGAGGCATTTTTGAAGGAGCTGGGAATTCAGCATAAGAAGACTTCGGTGGCTCACCCTCAGTCAAATGGGCAAGTTGAGGTGACCAATAGGACGCTGCTGAATGGGATCAAGCGCAGGCTAGATGAAGCCAAAGGAAGATGGCCAGAAGAACTACTCAGCGTGTTATGGGCTTACCGGACTACTCCAAGGACCACTACGGAGATTCCCCTTTTCGACTAGCCTATGGTACTGATGCTTTAGTTCCCGTTGAAATTGGATCTCCTAGCCTTCGGGTAAGTCAGTATAAAGAGATCTACAATGATGAAGGTTTGAAGACCAATTTGGATCTACTGGAAGAGGTCAGAGAGGTTGCCCTACTCAAATTAGCTGCTTATCAACGAAGAGTAGCTAAACACTATAACAAGGGAGTCAAGCTTCGCAGATTCGAAGTTGGAGACTTCGTCCTTAGAGAAGCCGAAGCTTCTACACCTCAAAACACGGGAAAATTAATGCCAAATTGGGAAGGACCGTACGAAGTGATTGAAGTGTTGAAACCAGGTACTTATCGACTGAGATCATTGGATGGTTCCGAGATCAAAAATACATGGCATGCTGGTAGACTTCGGAAATACTTCCAATAGAGATCCCGTCAAGTCATCGGAAGTCTGTATATTATTGTTCATTATCAATAAAAAGTCACTTTTTCATTATTGATTCTTAGATCCTGGCCCTATTTGTCCTTTGGTCACTATGTTGTAAGGAGGTATGGTAGGACTCGCTGGCCATTCGATGGCAGCCTATTTGTTTGTCTACCCCGAGTGGTAGACAAAGGATCCTATATTGATTTTATCAGGGTGGTAAATCAATGGTCACTATTGGTCCTGGTCCTATTTGTCCTTTGGTCACTATGTTGTAAGGAGGTATGGTAGGACTCGCTGGCCATTCGATGGCAGCCTATTTGTTTGTCTACCCCGAGTGGTAGACAAAGGATCCTATATTGATTTTATCAGGGTGGTAAATCAATGGTCACTATTGGTCCTGGTCCTATTTGTCCTATGGTCACTATGTTGTAAGGAGGTATGGTAGGACTCGCTGGCCATTCGATGGCAGCCTATTTGTTTGTCTACCCCGAGTGGTAGGCAAAGGATCCTATATTGATTTTACCAGGGTGGTAATTCAATGGTCACAATTGGTCCTTATATATTGATCCTTATATCTTGGTCCTTATATATTGATCCTTAAATCTTGGTCCTTAAATCTTGGTCCTTATATCTTGGTCCTTATATATTGATCCTTAAATCTTGGTCCTTAAATCTTGGTCCTTATATCTTGATCCTTATGTTTTACTCCGACTGGTAAACAAACGATGATCTCACACTTCGGGACCAATAAGTATGCATTACTTTATTTTGTTTAAGTGTTGAGTTCAGTCCATTCAGATCGGTTAAGTTTTTTCCATAAGATTTGATTTATCTTGTCTCATACATTAATCATTATATGTGTTAACTGGTTCCCTATATGAGTTCGTTCCTGTTAATATTCAATTATCAAGAAAGGAATTAACTGAAAACAAACTTAGGAAATCACAGATCTACCATAAGGAAAAACAAATCATTTGTCCGATCTATTTACTTGTAATTTAATCACACTAATGAAAAAACATTCACAATGTCAATATATAAAATTTCATACGTATTTCGAAAGACAAATAATTTAAACATAAACATAAGTCTGGACAAGGAAGGTGTTTAGGCACCGCCTTCACCGTCAGAATTGAGTAAGGCAGGATCCAGTTGGGCAGCAGACATCTTTTCTTTGCCTCGTTCTCGGCAGTCTTCATAGCCTTCTGCATAAACCTTCATGATGTCCACATCGAGCTCGTCTGAATCCCTGTATTCCTCCTGGATCTGCTTTTTCAATTCTTCAGTTAAAAGTGGGCCTCTTCCTTCCAGATCCTTTATTTTTTGACGAAGCCTGTGACGTTTATGCTTATGTTTTCGCTCTTCATCTTTGGCCTTTGATTGAGCTTCGCTGACTTTTGATTGAGCTTCGCCAAGTTGTATAGCCAGACTTCGGTTGGCTGAAGAAAATTCTTCATTTTTGGTCTTCAGCAGCATATTCTCTTCAACCAAGCCGGTATTCATTTCAGTTAAGTTGTGTTGACTGGCTTCCGAAGCGGCTAAAATATCTCTTGTGGCCTTTAGCTCATCGTCAGACGTCTTTAAATCCATGTTGGCCCGATCAAGATCTCGCTGGAGGCCATCGATAGTGTGAAGAGCATTTTCTCTGTCTTCTCTTTCTCGGGCCAAGGTCGATCTCAGCATGTTAATCTCCTGTCGCATGAAATCTTCCTCGGCCTCTCCATTTATGTGCCTTGGACGTAAACGTCCGAAGACAGCATTAGCCTGTATATACGCAAACATCACTCAAGTCAATGTCCAGATACCCAATTAAGAAATATAAAGAAATGTAAAAGCGATCATTTACCTTGGCTATATAACTCATTCCCTCATCGAGTAAGTTTCCATCCGTGTGATCACTAAACCGATGATCGTCTGAATTCCTCACAAAGGCTCCGAAGAGGTCGAAAGGAAAGTTAGCATTAAACTTAGGCCACAGAGTCGGAGACCCTATGGCTTCGGCGTGATAACTTTGATCTGAAGGACCGGGTTGTTTTGGTGAGGATCTCGGCCTTTCTGGGGAATGAACTGTTCGATCAACAGGACTAGGTTCAGGATCAGCATATATGATTTCAGGAGTTGTAGATTTACCCGGACTGTGTATTTGGACAGGATCGGCAGATGCTGAACTCGGGTGACTGTCAGGCGTTCTCTTCCTCTTCCTGGATAGAGTTGGGAAGGCTTCATCTTGATCACCATCTTCGGTCATCTGTATTTCTACAGGCGGTACGAAGGAAGGAATGGTAGAAGAGGGAGGCACCCTGAGGTCTTCGGCTGTCAGAGGTGTTATTTTACTCTTTAATTTTTTCATTCGAAGGACGTCTCTTCGATCAGGACGATCTAACAAGCCGCCTCTTCGAGGTGCGGGTTTTGTTGTTGGCTCATCTGCTGCAGTGGTTTCAGGAGGAGTTGGAATGGGTGTTGATCGGGGTTTTCTGACTGCCCTCCTCTTCTGGCGAGGATGAAGATTCTCTTCTGGCACTGGAGCCTCATCAGCTTCAGGTTCGTTAGTTCCGAACTCGTCTGTATGTGTTTCTGGGACTGGTTCGGCTTCGGGAGTATCTTCTACTGCCAGTGTTTCAACAGTTTCTGAAGGCCTCCCAGACAAAAAATCTTCGAGCTCTTTTGTCTCTAAAGAGCTCGGTTTGATCAATGATACTGCATAACCAATACAACTTTGTTAGAATCAATATTATAAAAGCATTTTCAAAAAATTCGTATACCTATAAAATGATCCTATACTTACATTTATGGTCATATAACCATGATTGTTTCGAGAGAAGTCCGTATTTCCACTCCTCCTTGGGGAAATTATCAAAAAATTCCATCATTTCAGCTTCCCTTTCTTCGGAAATGTCTCCGAAGTCAGTAGAGATCTTCTCATCAGTAGCCCAATCAGGAAGGGAAAATATTTCAGGACCCTTGACATAGAACCACTTCTCGTGCCATCCCCTGTTGCTAGAAGGGGTGTTTACCAGCGAACGCCTCTCGAATTTTTCACCGGATTTTGGGGTTTGTTTGCTGAGGGCCTTGAATCCCTTCTCTCTGGATTGAATTATCTTATAAATGGTAAAGAAGAAATCCAAGGAGGGCTCCACACCTAATTTGTGACAGAATGCCACGAAGGCCAAGATATGAATATACGAGTTCGGCACCAGTTGGGAGAACCCTATCCCCAAAAATCCCAATAAGGTCACTATGAAAATATGCAAAGGAAAACGAACTCCTTTTTCCATCAATGTTACCGGAACGGCCGTCCAACCTTCTGGCCGTTGGTACATTTTCTCTCCGGATCGGGGAACCCTAATAGCATGGGTATCCGGAATGTGGTACCTGGATCGTATCTTCTGTAGTTCAGCCTCAGTCATTTTGGAGGCGGTATTGGCATGCGAGAATCGATCAGTGCTCCTGTAATATTCAGAGGTAGTTTTGAGATTCTTTGGAGGAAGGTTTTTGTCAGATTTCTTTATCTTGGGGTCAGAGTGAGACGACTCTCCTCGAGCATTGACGGAGCCCGGTGGAACCATGGTAAGGGGAGTTACCAGTATAGGAGAACTTTGTTCAGAGTCTTGAGAAGCCATTGTCGTTGATTCACAGAGGAATAGAAGAAGTGCAGAGGAGAAGAAAGTTCAGAAGGCGCTCAAATTTCAAATGAACAGGTAAAGTTGTCAAAATTGGAAAAGTTGCCTTTTGTACTGGCGGTTACACGTTACCCAAAGGCCGGCTCATTAAATGATAGTCATGATTCATAATTTGAATAGTAAAGGTCCGGTTCCGGGTTCATGTACCTACTAAATTGGGCCTTCCCGGGTTGGGCTTCCTTTTATTCTTCCTTTTATCTCATACACTTTTATTATCTCCTAGCATAAGCCTTTATTAAAATATCTTGGACCACATATATTTTTTCATTAAACATTCTGTTTAATAAAAAACTAGGGGGCAATGTTGGGTCATGATATTTCTCCTATTGGGCCGAATGGATTGGGCTTATTTATTCAGTTAGTCCATTGGGTCTTCACTTTTAGGTGTTGTCATTATTGGGCCTAGTTACTTTATATTCTTTGTTGAGTCTTTATAGTATCAGACCAAATCAGTGGGCTGATCCATCGGATATTTTAAATATCTATTATCTTTGACTTGTGATGATGAAAAAGCATAATAGTTGACCAAAGTTCCTGCCATGCATTAATGTGGATGGGATCATAGTCGGCCGGCGGGATAAAACAGTGAAAAAAGGCAGTAGATAAACCTTATGCAGTCATCAAAATCCATCAGGACAGGGGAGTGTCAGACGGTAGTGGTTGGCACGGTAATTCAGGCAGAGACGGTATATCTTGGCAAGGAAGCTTTCTCCAACAGGTACATTCTCATACCTTTCAATATATTCATATTCTCTCACCCATACACAGGATCAAGCATTATCATATCTCTCAATACACTAGACATTATATTCCTTCATTGTTAACCTTGTGAACACCTACTAATTCTCACGCCTGAGCTATCCCCCGACGGAACCGCCGTCAAGCTTGAGGTGTTTATCGTGTTTACTGTGCAGAATCAGGACGTCTTACGTGATTGGGACGTGGAAGAAAATCCTGGCGTTAACATAGCTGAATGAAATTGAATGGCTGAATCAGTCATTGTGTTTATTTTGGTCTGAATGGCTGAATCGGTAAGATAGATGAGCTGAATGACTAAGTTAGAACTTTTTAGCTGAATGGCTGAATGAGCAGCTGAATAAAGTAAAAAAAATTAATTTTTTTAAAAAAATATTAACTATTATATTAAGTAATATTAAATAAATTTATAACAATTTTGAGTTTTTTCAAAAGGGTAAAATAATAAGGTTTTGTCATTCAGGTATTTCAGATATGTTAATTATCAAACAACTTTTTTCATTCACATTCAGATTTAGCTCATTCAGATTCAGATTCAGATTCATTCAATTTTTATCAAACACCCCCTTAGTTTATTTAGACTTTGGAATTGGTATCCCCGCGAATAAAACATAACGGGTATGAATGAATTCGACCATTATTTTTTTGGATAGGGAATAATACACAGATAAATTACATATATTAGTACATTTTTAGAAATAATTACAATAATCATACATCTATAAAATAATTACAAAAATATGACATTTCATCATATTTATTTACAATACTAATACAATTAGGAGTTCTTAATTTAAGAAATTAATATTAATGGGTTGACATGGCAAATTAGTGTCCATCTTAAAATGGGGTTGGTTTATTTTGAAACGCGTGATAACTGCTAAAATTCGGACTGCAATTCATCAATTTTGCCAACTTGAAAAAGAGTCCTTTTGGAAATATTTTGATAGATTTAAAAATTTGTTATCCCAGTGCCCACACCACGGAATTGAGAAATGGAGATTGTGTCAAATAGCTTACGAATGTTTAGACTATCCCACTAAAACAATGTTAGAGTCAATGTGTCAAGGGGATTTTTTGAATAATGATGAGGAAAAAGCTTGGGAGTTTTTAGAAGACTTAGCAGAAAAAACCATGCAATGGGAAACCACCCGAGAGACCGATAAACCTAGTTCATCTAGGGGTGTTCATACAATTGACAATTCAATTGCTACAGAAGTTAAGTTGGCTGGTGTACTTAAAAGACTTGAAGATTTAGAAACTAGGGGACAATCACACGTGAACCAAGTCTCAACACCAACACCTTTGTGTCTAAAGTGTAATTCACCAAGCCATGTGATTGAGGAATGTCCTAGAGTCGTGCCCCAATTTGAAGAATATGAACAAGTCAATGCAATGTTTCAACGACCTAGGAATGACCCATTTGCACCCACTTATAATCCTGGTTGGAGGAATCATCCTAATTTTGCATGGAACCAAGGACCCTACCCAAATAATTCTTCAAATCAGGTCAATCAGTCTGTAAATCAATCTTTTCAACCTTACCAAAAGTCAAATCCTGGTCCGTACCAAAATTCAAATCCAGCACCTCAATATCCACCAGGTTTTTCTAATGAAAGTGAGAAGAGACTTAACGTTTTAGAGAAAAGCATAGAAACTTTAATGAAATCTCATAATAATTTCAACAATTTCATGCAAAGCACTACCCAAGCCATTTCTCGCTTAGAGATCCAAATGAGTCAATTGGCCACTGCAGTTAGTGAAAGAGAGAAGGGTAAACTTCCTAGTCAACCCGAGACCAATCCAAAATTTTCAGTCCCTACTCAAAAACCTTATCATGTTAATTCACTTAAAAACAACCAAGTCAATCATGTGAATTCTGTAATTTCTTTAGGGTCTGAAAATTATTTTAACAATCATGCTGGAATTGATAATGAAGAAGAGGAAAAATTCAATGTTGAATCTAACGATCCATCTTCAAAGTCAACCCAGCCTGAAAATCCCACAAACTCTGAGTCAGTAGGCCCATCCACTAATCATGTTTCAAAACCTGATTCAACCACACCTTATGAGTCAACTAAAAAAGTCTTCAAACCAAAAGCTCCATTCCCTCAAAGACTTATTTCAAACAAGCAGTCGACCCAGTTGGACAAAATTCTAGAAGTGTTCAAACAAGTGAAAATTAACATTCCTCTTCTAGATGCCATTCAACAAGTTCCCTCATATGCTAAATGTCTAAAAGATTTGTGCACACATAAAAGAACCACTCATGTTCCTAAGAAAGCTTTTCTAACAGCCCATGTGAGTTCTATCTTGTCATGTCAAGTCCCTGTGAAATATAAGGACCCCGGTTGTCCTACTATTTCATGCATCATAGGTGACACATTAATTGAAAAGGCTTTGCTCGATTTAGGAGCTAGTGTGAACCTGTTACCATTTTCTGTGTATGAAACCTTAGGCTTAGGAGAGTTGAAAAAGACAAGTGTCACACTCCAACTAGCTGACCGTTCCATTAAAGTGCCAAAAGGAATAGTTGAAGATGTACTTATTAAGATTGGCAATTTTATATTCCCTGTTGATTTTGTTGTTCTTGAAACCCAACCTGTTGTCAATCCCAAGGGTCACATTCCTGTCATTTTAGGTAGACCATTTCTAGCGACCTCTAATGCATTAATTAATTGTAGAAATGGACTAATGAAATTGACATTTGGAAACATGACAATTGACTTAAATATGTTTAATGTGGGAGAGCAACCTAGTGATTTGTTTGATCAGTCCGTTGAAGTGAACATGATTCAGAAAATGTCGGGAAATGAACTTACGGGGGAAGATGAAATTGTTAACTTTTGTCTAAATCATTTTGGTCAAAATTGGGATGAAATTGAATACTTGAATGAGGTCAATGAGATGTTGGACTCAACAGTCAAAAAATCATACTCTAAATTGAAACCTATAATTGAATCAAGTTTGACGCATTTTGAGCATTTTCAAGAGAATCAAATTGACCTTAAATCCTCTTATGATCATTTTATGTCTACCATGGGTCCATCCGAAGCGTCTTCCAGAAACACTAAATATGATTTAACAAATGAACCAAAGGTTGTGGACAATGATAATCTTCCATGTTTAGATAATGAGATCATATCTCCCATTTCAAATAATGCATGTGATAGTCCAGTGGTCTCTAAACATCTTGGTATAACAATTATTCAAAAGGATGAAAATGTTTTAGTGCCCCTTTGTAACAAATTTGGATGGCAAGTTTGGATAGATTTTACGAAGTTAGAATTTTTCAAAAGGAACTATCATTTTTCGTTATCATTCCGTGACTCAATTTTAAAAGAATCAGTCGGGTATGCTCACAATTGCTCTTCTGTTGAAAATTCTAACTATTTCCAATTACCCAGACCTCCTGAAAATCATACGAAATCCACTTTAGGTTGCTTGTTTGTATCATTGATCATTTACAGTCGCATAGTTTTTAGGATGCATAATATTTGTAGATATGTACATTTGTTTTCTTTCTCACCACATCTTCTTGCAGAACAAATGCCCCGCATACAAGGTAAAATTCTTTCATATCTTTGTTCTCTTTTCTTCATTTGCATACATTGAGGACAATGCATGATTTAGGTATGGGGGGAGTTTGTTTGTATTAGATTTTTTTTTCTTTTTACGAAAAAAAAACACAAAAAAAATAAAAATAAAATTTGTTTGACTTTTTATGAATTGAATTAATTCTAATAAGTGTTTATGAAGCAAAACGCATGAGTGAGATTAAAAGATTTAGAACTCTTGAATTGTTGATAAGATACAAAATCTTAGTTCAAAACACCATCTGGATTTAAAATTGATTTCACAAGCATTTTTGCACTTCACGTTTGCACTAATTCTTAGTTGTGGGGTATAAACCATGATTCGAGTAATTTCAAAAAAAAAAAAAAGAAAAAAAAAGAAGAAGAAAAAAAATTTGAAGTTGAGAAAAGTTGAAAAAAAGAAAAGAAATAAATAACTGCTTCAATGTCCATTAAACGAAATAACTGGGTATCCAAGCCTTGGGAAGCATCGATATTCACGCTGAAAAGTATAATGGATAAAAGCAGCTTGACTAGTCTAATTTTGTGGCCTTTGTTACTCGAGTTAGTAAATCCTTAGGGGTGTCTCTACACCTAGTGCCCTAAAGCCATCTGGTTTGGGAGTCATTGGTCCAACGCTCGCTCTACATGGGTAACTCTGAAAAGCCTAAGAAAATGAGACATTGCACAAGTCAAGAATAAAAAAAATGGAGAAAAAGAAGGAAAAAAAAAGAAAGACAAAGAAAAAAAGAGTTTGCTTGATTTTCATGATAAAAATCCCTACTAAGAGTTACATCACATACACATGCATGCATTACATGAAATTGATTTAATGAAGGATGGTGTCTAAAATGAAGATCGAGTATTTTTGATAAGGTGAAAGTGTGATTTTGAATTTAATCTTGCTTATGTATAATGCCCATAAATATTTAGAAGTTTTCTTTCAATTTCATAATTTGTTGAACCCAAAAATATTTTTAAATTTTGTGGGTATATTCACTGCAAACCCTCACGAGACACAACTCGTCCACTTGGGGTAACCTTGGGGTTTAAAGGCTTGTTGCACATGCTAAGTGCAATCGTGTTTCCTACGAAAATGGGGTCTTATAATTTTTGTCTTTGTTTTATTTTTTATTTATTTTACTCGAGGACGAGCAAAAGCTAGGTATGGGGGTATTTGATAGAAACGTAATTCATACATTTAATTATCCCTAATTTTGTCCTTTTAATTATATTAGTTTATTAAATTAATATGTTTTATTTTATTTTGTAGGATTTAATAGTTGTTGCAATAAAGTAAAAATCTTGGTGATCAAGCTATATTTAATGCTCTTATTCATATAAGGATTGTCCAAGAAGAATCTGACAAGGAGAAGGAAAGAGGTGGAACAATCTTAGTGTGCAACTCAAATCCAACAAGAGAAAGAAAAGTCTATCTAGAAGATCTTTTTGAAGTTGATTGCTACTAGGAAGTTGAATTCTACATGGAAAGGGAATGATCAAAGTGTCCAAGTTCAATGAATCTAAATTAGGGTTCAAAGTTATTTTCCCTATAAATAGGCCTCTTGTTTGAGAGAAAAAGGCACCACTTATTATTTTCTTTTTCTCAGATTTTCACTAGTGTTGGAGGGAGTAAGATATTTAGAGTTTGTCGTTTCTCTTTTTCCAATCACGTGTGGAACATACTGTCAGGGAGTATTTGTAACTTTCTTTTATTTATATTATAGAAATTCTCTTTTTAATTATTGTTCTTATTTCATGCGAATAGTAGTACTAATATTATTTGTTTTTGTTTTTAATTCCATGGCTAGCTAAATTTCTAATATCTAGGATTATGATGAAGCTAAATATTTCATAACTATATTTTCTTTTCGTTCCTAAATTAATGCCTAATTATTTTCACCTTCATATTTTCCTCCGCATAAATTGCATATGATTTTTATATTGATTGCGAGGTTTTGATAAGTTATAGTTAATCTGTGAATTTTTCATAACTTATGCTTGCCCATATTAATTATATGAATCATTATTTTTAAAGGGAAGGGGAAATAATTTGGGAATTGATTTAGGAAATAAGAAATTATTTATTATGTTAATATTTGGTGGATTCTAATTCCTAGGTATCTTTTCTCATTAATAGTTTTCATTATTAATTAATAGTTTGCATAATTTAGTTAAAAAAATCTTCTCCACCATTTTTATTTCTAATTTGCCTAAAATATTAATTAAGGATATATTAAAGAATTAATCTAGTCTCCGTGGGTTCGACCTGTACTTGCCAGTTCTTCAATTCGACACTGTGCACTTGCAGTACATATTTTTAACACATCAATCACCGAGGGTGATTCTATTAAGGACTTGAAGAAATTTATTTGGGTTTGTGCAGTTGAATTTTGATTTTGATGTTCCTGTAGTTAAGACAAAAGCTCAAGTTCATAGCCAGAAGATATTTTCAACCCAAAATTTTTTAAAGGTGTGCTAATTTAAATTTTATTATTGTTACTATCATATAACTGTTTGGTTACTTCTGCATTATATTTTGGTTACTGTTTGCTTGTGATTCGGATACCATTTTTGTTACCTTGATTTGGTATTTTGGTTACTTTTTTATGTTGTTATGGTTACCATGTATTTACTTATTATACATGGTTGACTAAACTGGTTTTGGTGTACATGTTTATGTATTGGTTACCATTAAAACATATTTTAGTTACTATCATATAAATATTTGGTTACTTCTTTAGTATATTTTTGGTCATTGTTAGTTTCTGATTTGAATTCTATTTTTGTTTCCTTGAGTTGGGATTTTGGTTACTGTTTTTTGTTGTTCTGCTTACCATGTATTTGCTTAGTATATATTGGTTGACTAAACTGTGTTTTATCTATATATTGTTTATGTATTGGTTACCATTAATATATGTTTTGGTTACTAACATATAACTATTTGGTTACTTCATTAGTATATTTTTTTTATTGGCTTATGATTTGGATACCATTTTTTTCCCTCAATTGAGATTTTGGTTACTTTTATGTGTTATTTTGGTTCCAATGTATTTGTTTAATATACATTGGTTGACTAAACTGGGTTTGGTATACATGTTGTTTATGTGTTGGTTACCATTAAAACATGGTTTGGTTACTAGTATATAACTGTTTGGTTATTAGTATATAACTGTTTGATTACTTCTTTAGTATATTTTTTGGTATACATGTTTTTGTTTTGGTGACTTTTAAATTATATTTTGGTTAATATTATATATAACTGTTTGTTTACTACATAAAATGGTCTGTACTACATGTTGTTTATATTTTGGTCACCATTAGATTATATAATATAACTTTTTGGTTACTGCTTTATTATGGTATGGTTAATGTTATATTATGATATGATAATTATTATTGTGCAGTCAATGTGGCATGTTAGTTATTTGTTATAGTCTGTTTTGACTACTGTGTAATTGTTATATTGTGTTTTGGTTAATATGCTTTTATTTGTGGGTCACTACGTAAATGTTTATGTTATAAATATTATTTATATCTGGTTACTAATGACTGTGTAAATCTGATTTTGTTTATTTGCAGCTATGAGATCTTTACTATGAGGAATGCAACAAAAAATTCATTAGAAAAGTTATATATTGGTGTGATATGGAAGTCTCCAGCATTATTATCAAGAAATTGAACCAAAGTCAGATGGAGAAGTTTAAGACATCATTAGTTTGTGGATGTATTATTTTTGTAAATAATAAACCCAAGTCATAATAAACCATGTATTTGCTTAGTATACATTGATGTATTATTTTTTTAAATTCCTTCAAATATATTCTACAAGGGTTATGCTCTTCTAGAACAATTATCAAGTGCTTAATGTACATGTGAGGGTTTCCATTTATCTAGCTGATGGATACTTTTAAATTACGTAGTTATAAAAGTTATTTGAAAATGGTTCATGCCAGTTGGTAACTAAATATGAATATAGAGGTAACCATTTTATTTTAGATGGGTAACAAAATTTACATAAAAATGTTTCAGAATAGTTACCAATTGTACAATGTATATGTTTACTTTATATTGATAACTCATGATGGAATCAAAAATTAAAATATTAATCAACATCAATTTTGGTTACTGTACACCATCAAAAATGTTACCAACCATATGGTTAATAGTTACTAGTAGTAAACAATTATATATTCCTGTAAACAATTAAATTTGCTGTATTGGTTTGTGTCAGTCTCCATTGTCTAACAACTGAATAAACATTGTAAAGTAAACAAATCAATATTAGACAGTAGCCAAATTACATAATCTTAGTAACCATAATATAAACCACATTTTTACATGCAATTTTGAAGGCCTAAATGATGGAATTTGACCAAAAAACTCTGCAGTTCACCAGCAATATCGTTGACCCGTTTTCAATGAAATTAGGCTCCGAAAACGTCAAGATATGACACTGTAAACTTGACAGAAATTGTTAAATTGTCACTGCAACCAAATAAACATTATACTGCAACTAATTAAATAGTATACAACAACCAACATATATATAATCAGATTAACAGTTGTATGAAGGTAACCAATGTAGTCTATTCATATTTTTCATTGCATTTTACAGTAAAAAAACAACCAGTATAATGTGTTTGTTACCAACTAAAGATTAACAGTCGTATGAAGATAACCAATGTAGCTAATAAGTAACCATGTATATAAAAAACATCAGTACAAGTGCACATTAATATTATTCAGCAACCAAATAAATATTATACAGTAACTAATTAAATAGTATACAACAACCAATATATATAATCAGATTAACAGTTGTACGAATGTAACCAATGTAGTCAATAAGTAACCACCAATATTAAAGAAACAATTATAAAACACAATAACATTATATAGTAACCAAACAAACACCTTACAATATCTAAATACATATTAGACAGTAACTAATGTAGACAATAAGTAACCACCATATTAAAACAAACCAAAATAAAACACCGTAACATTATACATTAATCATGACAACATTATATAGTAACCAAATTTATTTTAAATTGTAACCAACTCATATTTATTTAGTAACCACAAGATAAATACATTCTGCATTGCATTTTTATAGTAAAAAATAACCAGTATAATTTGTTTGTTACCAACTAAAGACAAACTTTTGTAAGAATGTAACCAATGTAGCTAACACGTAACCATTAATATAAAAAACATAAGTAGAAGTGTACATTAATATGCTTCAGCAACCAATATTACAGTAACCAATTAATCATTGCATTAATTAAGTTTGCATTAGTCAGTAACCAAGTTAGCATTAGTCAGTAACCAAGTCAGCACTATAATTTTACACAGTAACCAAGTCAGCATTAGTTAGTAACCATTATAGTTTTACACAGTAAGCAAGTCAGTATTATTCAGTAACCAAAAGAATGTTACATAGTAACCAAGTCAGCATTAGTCAGTAACCAATTCAACATTAATTAATAATATTATACAGTAACCAAGATAACATTAGTCAGTAACTAATACAGCATTAGACAGTATAATGTTACACAGTAACCAAGACAGAATAGTCAGTAACCAATACAGCAGCAGACAGTAACCAATTTATTTAACCTTAGTAACCATAATATAAAACATGTTTTGAAATACATTTTGCAATTAAAACATTCAGTATTCTTACTTTGTGACAATTTTAAGTGCGAAAAACTTAAGAAAGGTAACCAATATAGTAATTCGTAGTAACAATAGGAAACTATATGCTTATAAATTTTAAACTTAAATACCTCTGTGTTTGTATCGAAGTTGATGTTGATCTTGTATTCAACAATCACTGCAGTAATTAAGTTTTTGGTTACTGAACTTGAAGGCCTTGTTGATTTTGTATACTATTTTCGATCTTAGAGATGCGTCGCGACAACATGTTTTGTCTTCTCCGATTACGAGTTGCGTCGCGACAGAAAGTTTCGTCTTCTCCGATATCAGAGTTATGTCGCGACAGAAGATTTTGGCTTCTCTGATTGATTTGGCGTTGATCTGTTATTCCGATTGATTTGGAGTTGCATGTTTCATCAGTTGCTTGAATTTAGATGCGGTTGGTTACAAATATGAAAGGAAAATAACTGACGTGTAGGAGTTAATGATACGTGATTTTAGAAATAGTAATATACTGTGTTTTGTTATTTTTGTAATTATTTTGTGTGTTTTATTTTTATAAATACTTTCTAATTGTTGTATATTAGTGTTAAGGACCCATAATACACCCATTACCTACTCTGGATAAATACGAGTTTCTCATAATAATTTTTTAAAATAAAATTTTAATATTATTGAAAAAAATATTATACGAGTAATATTATTATTATTATTAATATTATTGTTAGTTTCTCGTATATATTTTATTATTATTATTATTACTCCCTCTGTCCCAAATTAACTGCTCAATTTTGACCTTTTTAAGTCAAATTGACTTTTTTTAGAATTAATAATTAAGCATATATAAATATATTTTTAATATTATAAAAATTGGGATTAGTAATAAATTGTATATACTTTCTTTTGGTTATAATCTCTTCACCTATATTTTAACAAAAATAGTAAATGATTATTTTTAAAAATGGTCAATTTGACTTTAAAAAGTCAAAACTGAGCAATTAATTTGGGACGGAGGGAGTATTATTATTACTACGAGTTGGTCATATGGGTACGAGTTTTTTTTAATATTATTATTTTTTGTTTTATCATTTTTTTTGGATTTTTTTACTGATGAAACTGAGCCGAGGGCCGTATTGTCTTTTAAATGGAGTATGGTTTTCGCAACCTTCTGTACAAACAAACTATTTGGCATGCACAATGCTACTTAACTGAATTTTGCATGAATTCAATCGAGTCAGCAAGATAATCTTTCTTACTTTCTCTTTGGTAGTTTTATATATAATAAAAATAACATTTTTTTATAAAATAAAAAATTAATAAATAAAACTCTTTTTCGTAAGATAGAGAGTAGTTAATAGCCGCATTCTAACATTATAGTCTAGAGTCAAAAAGACCAACTTAGTACATACTGGAGTACATATAATTTGGTTTCAAACCTTTTCTATCTATCTAATAAAATACAAATGATTTTGAATTTCCCGCTCACTTAATAAATTATTTGGGCCGTCTAAAGTTTGGGATAAATCCCACCGTTTATACATCTATCTAATAAAATACATCTATCTATCTAATAATCTAATAATAATTTAATAAAATACAAATGACTTTAAATTTTCCGCTCACTCAATAAATTATTTTGATCGTTCAAAATTTGAGATAAATCATATTGTCCATACAGTGCCGAAGGCACGGGACCCAGCTAGTATATATATATATATATGCCAAAAAGGGAGGTGAAGCGACCTAGATCGTTTTGCATATTTAAATATACTCTTTATGTTATGTATAAAAGATTAATTTTGTTATTTTTTAAAATAATGTTATTATAAAGAGGTAACTCATTCAAGAGAGTAGTAGGTGACCTATATATATATATATATATATATATATATATACACACACCGGATCAGGTTCGGACTCCCGGACCTGATCAAAAACGGACCCCAAATTTTTTTTTTGTAGAACTACTAAAAAAATAATAATTATGAAACTGAAATTTTTCCATAATATAGTATTTTGGGTGTGTTTTTAATATCTATACCAACCAATGTATGTACAGTCTGCCCAGACTGTACAGAAATATTTTGTTATACGTACCCAAATCACGCCCAAAACACTGTATTATAAAAAATTTCAATTCCATAATTATTTATTTATTTTTTTTAGTTATTTAAAAAAAAAAATCCGAATTTTAAACCTGCTCGGGAGTCCGGACAGGATCCGGCCTCTATATATATATATATATGTATGTATAATGCATGCTTCATGCAACTTGCAGAATTGATAATCAAACCCACAAATAGACTTGGTAATATAGTTAATTAACAGTAAGGTCAAACCATATTAACGGGAACCAAATAGGTTGGTTAACCATTTTTATTTATTCAGGTCGGTTAAAGTTTGGACCCATATTTATTCAGGTTGAACTGGTTAACCATTTTTCAACCCATATTTCTCCGTTGAGTGTTATACTGTTATACAATGATACACCACGCCATCCCCACTCCACTCCACTCCCCTCCCACCCCCTTCCACCCCCTTCCACCCCCTTCCCTTTACCCACCCCTACCCCACCCTACCCCTTTACCCACCCACCCCACTCACCCACCCCACCCACCCACCCCATTCCTACCCCACCCCTACCCCACCCTACCCCTACCCCCACCCACCCCCACACCCACCCCCACACCCACCCCCACCCCCTACCCCTACCAACCTACCCCTACTCCTACCCCACCACCACCACCACCACCACCACCACCCCTCCTACCTCACCCCCTTACCCACCCCACCCCACCCTCACTCCACGCCCTACCCCACCCTCACCCCCCACAACCCCACCAAAAAAAATAATATTATGTGATTATGTATATACTCTTTATAGTCAAATTTTTTGGGAGGGAGTGTTGGGTGAGGGATGGCTTGGTGGGGGTAGGTGGGTAGGGGTGGAGGTAAGGGGTTGGGGTGGGTGGTGTACACATTATTTTTTTTGCGTGGGGGTGGGGGGTAAATGGGTGTATACATTACCCCCCACAACCCCACCAAAAAAAATAATATTATGTGATTATGTATATACTCTTTATAGTCAAATTTTTTGGGAGGGAGTGTTGGGTGAGGGATGGCTTGGTGGGGGTAGGTGGGTAGGGGTGGAGGTAAGGGGTTGGGGTGGGTGGTGTACACATTATTTTTTTTTGCGTGGGGGTGGGGGTAAATGGGTGTATACATTATCACATAATATTATTATTTTTGGTTGGGTTGGGTTGGGGTGGGGTGGGGTGGGGTGGGATGGGAGATAAGGGGTATATACATAATCACATAATATTAGTGTCAAATCATGCTTTCATGGAACCCATAACCCATAACAATATTAAAATGGTTAATATGATTTTTAACCATAACCATATAGTTTCAACTCACATTATCCATATTAAAAATGGTTAATATGATTTTAGTTCTTAAATAGAACCATAACCTTATTTTAAAAACCAAAACTAACTCATAACCTTATTTTACCAGGCCTACCACAAATCATTGTCGCCATTTACGACGAAAACCTTTGATGTACTACTACATTTGAAGAAATCTAGCTACAAAAGCACTTAAAAGACGACCTTTGGCAATTAATTTAATAGTAGTACATGGTATCTTTGTCTCTGTAATTAAATAGTGTAGTACTCCACGCTTTAATGTAAGACGGACAGGAACAAAAGTAGGGTTAATAAATAAATTAATGATCATGATTTGAGCTGCTAAAACTAACTTAACTACTCCCACTACCATGCCTAAGTGGATCCTCTCTCTAGTCCAATATTGAAGGAGATCCAGCTTCTCAGCTCACCCACACATTAATTAAACGAATGGTCACCCAGGATCTTAATTTACTCCATTTATTTTAAAATATTGTACGATCAATTTTTATTTTTTAAAGTTAAAAGTATGTATCTTAGAAATTAGGAATTAAAAAAGTAAGAGTTTTGCTCAAAGCATATATATGCTCCGGCCCGACTGCATGCATGTGGTATGACCGTAATGAACTTTCATGTACTTTTAAGTTTTAACCTAATTAAGATAATTTATTCAGGAGATCATTACAGCTCTAAGATTCCATTTTCATGGTCTAAAAATGACTAGTAATGATCAAATAATCACACAAGTTTCCCCCTCTCTACCCCCACTCGGCCACTTATACTTTAATTATATAGTACTAGTAGTAGTATAAACTTTATGATGTTTCATAGTATTTCAAAATCTGGAAATTTATTAGTATAAATTTGGTTCTTAATCTTAGTAGTCAATCTAGATGGCTGTCCAGGTACATAGTTTTAAATCTAAAAAGAGTCCAGGTGCATTAATTCGCCTTCTAGCCTAGCCTGTACATATTGCATTAATGTCATTGCATTCAGCAAATATTAAAAGTATCAAGAGTGTGCATGCGTGTTACATCCAACTTAATTTTTGGCATTAATTCATATTAATAGGGTAAAAAATGTAGGTATATAGTATGTTACAAAGGAATTATTTAAATTTAAACAAATGTCTTTAATATTAAAATGGTTTTGAAGCACTATACTTATAGTATTAAGGATATATTTGTCTAAACAACTGCCCATAATTATCTTGTTAATATTATCTCCCTAACTTTTCTGCAATTGTCTTTGTCCTCACGTATAGATCATTTATTTTCTTTAGGAATTATGTGTTACATGCAAGTTATATTAATCTTCCATGCATGATTAATACAAGGAAATTGATATTTTTATATGATTTTTTGATATTTTCACATTAAAAAAGTTATTATAGATCCTATAGCAACGGTTTTTACCGGCGTTATACATCTATAGCGACACTTTTCATGCGGAAATATAAAAAAATCATGTGAAAATATTAATTTTCTTAAGGCTCAAATATGAATTAGTACCCTAAACTATATGCCATATTCCACTTCGGTGATTTACCTTTCAATTTTTTCAATCAGATCATTAAACTATCAATTTTTTTCATTCCAGTCTAATTGAACCTGCCATGTCATAAATTAATGACATGGCATCACCACGTGGCAATACAATGCTTATGTGTTAAAGAAGACTAATTTTTAGATTATTTTATGGACTTGAAAGGGTAAAAGAGTAATATAATAGTTTATATTAATTTAAACTAAATTTAAACAAAAATAAAAATCAAACTCAGATCTATCGAATAATTTCAACAAAAACAGAACCCTAACAATCAAAATCAAAATCCTATATTCCTCAAATCAAAACCATATATACCCAAATCAAGCAGACAAAAATGATTTTCAATACCTCAAATTGACTATACAAACATATAATTACACAAGAAAAGTAAATAACAGGTCGAATTAATAGGTCATCGAATACAGATTGTCGAATTAACAGGTAAATGAGCTCTGTATCTTTGTCTTACATTGTTGTAGCATTACAGATTGTCGAATTAACAGGTCGTCGAATATTAACAGGTCACCATTGAATCTGCCGCCATTAACAGGTCATCGAATTGTTTTCCTCGACCAATCTTAACAACAATCGCCTCTCCCCTGTGCCGCCCAGCTCTCGGACTCCGTCGCACTCTACCACGCCCACCCCGTTGGTTCAAACCAGTGTTGCTTCGCCGTGATCCAACAAATTGCTCTCCACCGTCTGGTCGGTCGTCCACCGCTTCGACAACCCCCAAGCCTACAAATACTTCGTCAAGAGCTACCACCTCTTCGTCGGCAACGACAACGTCGGCACCTTTCTCCAAGTCCACGTCATCTCTGGCCTACCCGCCACGAACAGTACCGAACACCTCTCCTCTTCTTCGACACCGTCGATTCAAAGCTCGACTAATGTTTAGATCGAGATCTGATATAGGATATATTTATTCCAAGCTCTGCTATTCGATAGATCTGAGTTTAGTTTTTATTTTTGTTTAAATTTAGTTTAAATTAATATAAAATATTATATTAGTACTCTTTTACCCTTTCAATTCCATAAAATAATCTAAAAATTAGTATTCTTTTAACACATAAGCATTGTATTGCCATGTCGTGATGCCATGTCATTAATTTATGACATGAAATTAGACTGGAATGGACACCATGTCGTGGACACTATGTGCCGCCACACTCGATGACCGAGGATGTTGAATTGGATGGCTATGCGGTGCCGAAGAATGCCGTTATCAATTTCATGGTGACACTAAGTTTACCGACTACCTTTAGTTTAATCAAAATTTTGGTTGACTGTGGATGCAAAATGAAAGGTCGTATATTGGAATTCTAGACGATTCTCAAAGCACAATGTCCATTCTTAATATTCCTTTCACGGATATAAATATATTGTAATCTCACGAAACGTTCACTTGTTTGCATAGGTTTTTTGGTAAGTTGATAAATAGTTATGGCTGGTAATGTGTGGCTACCTGCTTGTGCAAACCTCAGGGTTTCAGTGCTTATACATTGAGGGGGCATCTGCAGTTCTTCCATTGTCAATAGCCAAGGTCTCATCCTCATATAAATTATCTTCATTTTTTTTTGAAGTTTCTGAAGTCACACAGACAATTATCCTATGTCTAAATGTTCGTGTTACTCACTATTTGGGGAGGGATCCTAAGGTGTGAAATGATCCAATGGAGTTCAAGCCTGAGAGATTCTTGGATATAAATGGTGAAAGTAAGATGGATGGAGGAGAAGATTTTGATATAACAGAGAGTAGGGAAATCAAATGATAAAGTTATATGACAGTACTCAGCAAATTAACTAGGCATCTATTCATTTGTGCGCATAACTAAGGTTTTGAGGGTTTAATCTACTCATTTTAAGCAATTGGTGTATAGTGACTTGATTTCTTAATAATTCAACAAGTGCAAAGTGGTTTTATTAAACGGAAGGGATAATATTTGTCTAGCTTCCCGTCTCCCGTTTGTTTCTTTTCTCAAATGGAATATTCAATAATTACAAGCATTTTGCTAATGTTTCTTAATTCTTATTCTCATGCAATATTGTTCAAAACAGAGGATATGCCCTGACTTTGTAGTTCTCAGTTTGTGAATCCCCCACTACACTTAAGTTGTTCACAACGGAAGAGAGAGAAAAGGGAGAGGGATTTTGGTGGAGGGATCAAGAATGGCGGAAATGGAGAGAGATCGGGTGTCGAGTGTGAAGGGGCCAGAGTGAGGGGCGGAGAGAGAGGAGGACAGAGGAAAGAGAAATAGACAACATAGAGAAAGATTGAGAAGATAAAAAAGGGAAAAATGTTGAAGAATATAAAAAGTAAAAGACTTAAATACCTTTTTAGACTTAATAACTTTTGACCGATTTAATAAAAAAATATATTTTCTGTTACGTTTAATTAAATTTGTCTTTTACGTTCTGTTTCTGAGTTTTAAAATGGACAGGAAAGAAAAGAAATGGACGAAAAATTTAAGTTTTTTTTTTAATTCTTACGTTTCTGAGTTTTTTAATGAACAGAAAATAAAAGAAATGGATAAAAAATTTGGTCACTTTTTCTGTTAAAGTTTTCCGTCCAAAATTGGCCAGATTTAGACGAAAAAAATTTGGAATAAATAATATTTTTTTAATTTTCATATTATTCTCGACTTTTAATATAATAAATTTTAAATTATAATTTATGTTCTCAATTTTAAATTTTCTATTTTTTTATTAAAAACTCAGAAACAACACGAAAGAAAATTTCAAATTTTTTATTCTTTTTTTTTGTTATAATTTAAGTTTTTTATTTTTTTTCTTTTCTGTTCAAAACTTAAGAACAGAGCTTTAATCTTCGATAAAATCAAATAGTCCAAAATCAGCCCCTGCCCGTGCCATCTCCTACTGATTATTGAGCGGATTTATAGTGGGGGCTCAGTTTGCCCCGTTGACATCCCTTCTCTCCTTGCTTCTCTCCTTGAACCGGCTGAGCGTAGTCATTCCCGCGGGATAAAGTGACCTATCGATGGGTGGCAGAGAATTTGCGGGAAAGATGAAGTTGAGAGATGACTGATAAGTAAAATTTGATCAAAACTGGTGCGTTTCCTACACACACGAGTCTATAGAATTGATTGATCTATGCAATATGTGATTTTCCATTTATGATACTGATGGCGATTGTTCCTCATTTGCTTAATTTGTTTTCATACTGCTTTATTTATATACATAATTTTCTGTGAATTGCTGTTAAAGTTGAAATTATTTTATACATATTGAGAATTTGAGATTAAGAAAGTATTATAGTTAAATAACTTTTAATTATTTTATACATATTGAGAATTTGAGATTAAGAAAGTATTATAGTTAAATAACTTTTAACTTGCATGTGCTGTTTGATTACTCTATCTCCCAAAGAGTATGGAATTGAAAAAAGTGCTTGATTGGCCTTTTCAGCTGTGACTTTCTTTAGATAATAAAATATTTTGAATTAGCTGGCTTGAAATTATTATTTAGGAAAAGTGAGTTTAGCATTTTGGCCCCAAATGGAATGCAATATGCTCATCTCCACTTCAGTCACTATATTGATTAATATTGTAAGTTTTTACTTGGGTTTAACTATTCCAGTTGGACTTTTCAACTTTATCCCAAAATAGTTGGGTAGGATGAGATGAATTCAATATGGAAGCATAAAAGTAGAAAGGTAAGAAGAAAATTAAAAAGATAAAACCACTTAAATAAGGAAAAAAACAATTTAAATAAAAGAAAAGAAGTGAATGGGGATAAATAAAATAAAACGAGATTCACATATAGAAAAATACATACAAAGAACAAAAAAGGGGGGAGTGAAAAGAGATGGACAGAAAACACAACAAAAAGGTGAGACATCCTATTCTGCCTCATTACATTACTCCAATTCCAGTTGGACTTTAAGTATTTTAATTCCTTTCATCTCGTCTTAGGTCAATTTGAGGACTATGTCATATTTGACACATGGATCTGAGTAGTATATGCCTCGTGGGTCCTTGGACTTGCCAAATTGACAAGTGCTAGTACTATTGTGCTAAGGCTGGATTGAAATTGTAAAACCAATTAATGTTTTTCATTTTTAAAATTATGGGAATAATTAGAAACTACAGCACCCAAGCTCTCTTAATTAAATCTTTGCAATTTCCTTTTTCTTTTTCTTGTAGTTTGCTTGCTGATTTACTTCCTTTTCATCTATAGACTCGTATGTCCCTACATTTATCCTGAAATCTGAAACAACTTATATCTAATTTGATGGAGCCTTACTGTTAATATGGAGCTGTCGTGTTAAGTTCTGCAAGTCTGATTCCGAATTTGATAGAGCTATGCAAACATAATGCAGAATAATGATCTGCCAAAGTATTGAGCAAGTATATTGTAACATTTTCTCGACCTAATATAAATTATTGAAAATCTGAAGCAAAATTGTATAAATTTTGTAAAAAGTTTGAAAACTTTAATTATTTGCAATAGTTTATCATTATTTTGATAACTTGACTAAAGTGGGATTTAGATCTGATAAAAGGTTAGAATCAGTTCAAAATTTAACTATAAAGATCAGCACTGCAGAAAAACCATTTTACATTACTATACCTGTATTGTCTATAATATACATACCTAGTCAAATTTGTTGTTGTGACTGTGAGATTTTATACAAAAACAAGTAGTAGTCGGTTATACTGGTTAAAGTTGTATTGAAGGGTTATACTTATTTTGTTGAAGTTAAAACTAACGAACTAGCAGGAAACTAGACTGACAAAAGACTCAAACTGATAAACTTTCTTCTTCTTGGAATACCAGGTCTTCATGTTTTTACATATATCTTCATCTTGCAAGATCTATGGCACTAAAACTTTGATGGTGTATTGTGTGGGGAGACATGGGCACAACATATGTGGGTGGGCACGAGAGAGAGAAGTTTTTTATATATTTTTTTGTTTATATGACATAATACACCAAGCTTGCAATGAATTTACAAGGAGCTTCTACTGCAAAGATAACATATTAGTCTCAATAGAGACATTTTGGCTACTGAACCAATGAATATGAAAATATGCATACACTGGATGACCTTGGGATATATGGTTGCAAATTGCCATTACATACAAGCTGTGACAAACTCCTCTGTAGGTCAATACATGTCTATGCATTTGGCTCTGCTTTTTTGTTTTGAAAAGAATGACCAATACCGGGGCTGTGACCAGGGCCCTTACTCGCCTCGTTTGATTGAATTTCAACATTGTGTTCAGTGTAAGAGTGCCCAATACCAGGGCTGTTGCCTGGTGTTGTTGGTCGAAAGTCATCTATAGATTCTGCAACTGCAGAAAATCCCAGACTTTGAGTAGATGTTGGGAAAGTTTCTTTCTTTTTTACAACTGAATGCTCAACACCATGGTTATCATCTTCAGATGTCACTTGTACATCATATTCCTTTCTTGTGGGGGTTTTCTGTGTGTTGATATTTCTTCTGTCATGCTTTCCCATATTCCTTCCATCTTCAATGAGATGACCTTCTTGTTTCTTCATTGATATTAGTTGCCTTCCCTCGGTAAGTAAAATTTCATGGCAGGCGATTATTGCAAGAAGAAATGTCCAAGTGTGGATGAGTTTCATGTGGGCCATAACAAGGCAAGAAAAAGATTGTGTATGTTTAAAATGAAAGGTTCTCCCTGTTGGTTGTGAGAGAGGGGGAGGGTTGGAGCCTTGGTTGGAGAATGAGAGAAGAGTGGAATGTAGGCAATCTTGTTGCCTCCTTTGGTATTTATAATCATGGGGAGCATACAATACAAGGATAGTAGCCGCTAAATTGTCTTAATATAAATTTTGACAGATGACATTCTTTTGAGGTTCCTATTTGAACGATGCATATTTGGTGTAGCTAATGATGTTTTTTTTTGTTTTTGATTTGTATTTTAATATAATGTATTGTATATCTGCTATTGTTCTTTTTTCTCCTTTTCTAGTCCTCTTGGTTCAGTGCTTTCTACTAACTTTCTTTCATCTTTCACTCCCCCTTTCCTAATTTGACTGTCATGTTTATAACTATGTGTGCGCATGGATTTTAATATGTTCCAATAACATATTTAGATATAATATTTTGAGTCAACAGTCGTTAACAGAAGAAACAACAGTCTTATACTGGATGGATACTATATAAACTGTAAAAAGTATAATTATGTATGAAAAAAATATAACTCGCAAAGCAAAACTGCTACCATTTTTAGTTTAGGGACACTATTGACCTCCCGCAAACTCTATTTTTTTCATATTTATTTTATTTTCCTGAAATGCATTATAGATGTTGAAGAATGACTTAGAAATATCACGCTATAAAGTATTATCTTTAAACATGTGGTTGAAATGCCATAAAATCCTGTTCTAGAACCACGATTCTTCAATTGATACTCAAATTGGGACTGAGGGATTTTCTTTTCTTTTATCAATTTCGCTTTATTTAATTGAAAAGTGTTTGTTTGAAATTAAAAATATTAAAGTGAGATAGTATTACTTGAAAAGTGGTTCATTTCGGTACGCGGTACGTTATATTTTTGAATTCGCTTCTCTTTCATCGGCGAGGTTTGAACTTCGCGTGGTGGGAAGGCCTTCATGATTCGCATCTTCCCTACGCTAGGTATCTTTATATAAGTTTTTATATTTAGGAATTCTCTTAAAATCTAAATGTAATAAACCTAAGTTTTATAGAAGATTTTTAGATTAATCAACAACTTAATTGTTTTGTAAATATTTTAGTAAAAATATAATGTTTGAGCATCCAATACTAAATTATAATATCGATATTTATGCAATTATTGGTTAAACCACCAAAAAAAAATCTAGTACGCTAAATTTAGAGTATTGATACGTAAAAGTATACTGTTTGAATACGCTAGTACCAATACCCGGAGTATCTTCCTATCTGGTAACTGTGGTCAGAGACTCAGAGTAGATGAAATGCAACATATTATCAAGAAACATTCAGCTGATTGAGTCCTGAAAGTTGAAGGTCGGTCTTTGACTGCATAATGACCTTTCATTGTGCTGGAACAATGCTTTATTGTATTAATTTTGTAATGATAATAATTTTCAGTAAATTGAATTAGAAAGTTGCATCTGTTAGCTTAGAAATATGAAAGATGAACTTAATTGGCCTTAGCACCACCACCACCGGCAGAAGGCAACAAAAGTCTGGATTCTCATGTACTTCCCACTTACCTATGTCTGTATATATTTTATGTGGTTGGCTCACATGCAGCTTCAACCTCTTGCGGTCGACAAATTCAAGTGATTTACATCTGTCCTGTAGTTTGAGTATTTTTTTGTTTATGGTATGTGCAAGCTTTTTGAGTGAATGATATGATTACTTAGCTGCTGAAAGGTTAAGATTCCACAAGAGATATCCTTAATAATTTGAAATAGACCCTTATTTTGTAGTTTTCCTGTAAGTATCTGCAAGTGCTGCTCTTTAAAATGGCTTTGTGATCAGACTGTTAAAGAACCATATATTGGAGTCTGCCACAAAATATAATTCATCTACGTTTGGACAAACTATATCACATCTAATAGAATTGGCATGCCAAAATAAACATTCAGTGGCTTAATTCTATCTTCTTTTCATGTCCCATGCATCACCTTCATGACTTCAACAATACTTTTTCTTTTCATCTATTTTCTATAGTTGGAAATCAAAGGCAATGTTCAGTTGAATTGAGTTGAAAAGTTCTTATAATTCAGTGTTATTCAAATAAGCTCTTCTTAAGTCTACAAGTTCCATAAGGGAAACTCTAGTTGTAATGCTAACTATAATATGATAACATATTTCATTTTAGACTAAAATACACTTTACAGCCCAAAGTTTTTAGGGTTGTTGAGGTTTGCACCTCAATGTTTCAAACGTATCTATGTGCACCATAAAAATCTTTATGCTAAACAAAATGCACCCTTCGAGGTTTAAACTGGTCAAAAAGGCACCCCAAAGTTCTTTTTAGATCAACAAAATGCACCCAAAGTTCGTTGCGCTAAACAAAATGAACCCTCACTTTTGAACGCTTAAAACATCAAAAAGAACTTTGGAGTGCGCTTAGATACATTTTAAACATTGGGATGCAAAACTCAACTACCCTATAAACTTTAGGGTTCAAACCATAGTTATCAAGTCGTCGACTAGTCGTCGCCTAGGCGACGACTAGGCGCCAAGTCGGGAAAAAAAGTTCAGTCGTCCGGACGACTTGGTGGGAGAGCACAAAGTCGGGCGCTTAGTAGACGATTTGGACGACTTTCCGGCGACTTGGACGACTTTCCGGTGACTTGGACGACTAGTTTGAAGCCGGCGACTTTCCGGAAAGTTTCAGGTATTCTTCTTCTTCTCCGCTTCTGTTCTTCTTCTTCTTCTCTTTCTCTCTCTTCGTCTCTCTTTTTCTTATTTTTCTTCTTCGTCTCTGTTTCTTCTTCTTCTTGTTCTTTTTTCTTCTTTCTGTTTCTGTCTCTTTGTTTCTGTCTCTTTGTATCTTCGACTTTTAGATCAGATCTAATATCTTGGATAATTACAGTTAGGTACCCTATAGTATTTATAAATTTTTAGTTTAGTCCCAAATAATTTTTTAAATTTCAAAATAGCCCCTAAAATTTTACATATCAGTCCCTATAGTTTCATTTTCTTTCATTTCAGCCCCTGAAGTTTCAGAAGTTTCAGTTCAGCCCCTATTTCTTTATATTTCCTGCACTTGAGTTTTTAGAGTGAAAAAAAAACCTTTTCTTGAACATCTTAATGTAAAATTATAAATAGGATTCTTAATTATAAATTTATGGTATTCTATATAAATAATATTAAAATTTAAAAAATTTAACATAAATTTAAAAATTATATTGAATTAAACTAAATATTGTAAATGTATCACCATTTATATAATTTGAAGTTGGTACAAGTTCAAAAACTTACAAATTTACAACTATAATAAAATTATCCATTTTGACTTAATCTTTTTCAGTTCTTGTTGTGATTTGATATGCTACAATGTACATTATGAATATGGTAAATCATTAGAAAAATAAATATATCAATATTCATTTAAATATTAAATATATATAATTTTATTTGTATAAAATTTACATTATTAACGATTTGTCGACTTGCGGACGACTAGTCGGGCGCTTTGTCGACTAAGCGCTTAAGCTCCCGGCTACCGCTTTGCCTCGACTTGGCGACTTGATAACTATGGTTCAAACTGTATTTTATTCTTCTTTTTAATTCAAAGGAGTTATCAATAGAATTATAAAGTTTATGTGGTGCTACTGTGAACCTTTTTTGCTAATCATTATATGATTTCTTACCTTTATTTATGTTTATTTATGTTGTGCTGCCTCCCAAATGAATGAAAAGGACTATTCTGGACCCTTCAATTATTCTGAGTTAGGCAGTAACAAATTAGGGCTAGATATATGTTATTTCTTTTGTAGCTTGACATTTGCTTTATTAGTTGGTTTGATTGGGGTCAATTGAGATGAGATACTACTATATTTAGTTTCTCATTTTTTTTGTTTTGCTGGAGATTTTTGGCCTTTCGTTGTAAATTGCGGTAGATTTAATTAATACTTTCTCTAAAAGTAGATCAAAAGGCATACTGCATATGTGCACTTCAGGAGGAAATGATTTATAATTACCTGGAAAAAAGAGCACTAATGGTGGAAAAGTAATTTTGGTTTGGAATGGATGGTTTACATAAATAGCCGCAATTTGACTAATACCAATTTACAAATTAGTGAAGATTTGCTGATATCTTTTTTAGACATACAAAATTTTGACCTTATAATCTTTGTGGAGGTTTTACTTGTATTTTTAATTGGTTTTTTGACTCAATATCAAAGTGGGTCTCTTCTGGATTTACTTATTGAACCAAACCACAATTTTCCACCTCATTAAGTGGTAGTGTTTTTCTTATTTCACAATCACAGGGTCATTTTAGGTACCTGGTACCCAAAACAAAATTAAGACGAGGTTAGAGAAGTAATTACTGAAACCCAAAAGAAAACAAAATATAGATAAAATGAGTACTTCTTTGCTTGCGAAAGAACTGTTAAGGTTATGGGAATCTACTTTAGTTAAACTTAATGTGTTATGGGACTAAGACTTATGGATTCCCAATTCTACCCTACTTAGATACGAGTTGATCTTTGGTTTAATTTTGTTTTGCATCATCAATCGTATATGCCACTAATGCCAGCTTCTTTCCATTTGCAATAATTTGAACTTTGTGGTCAATAAGCAAAAATGGTCAATTGAAATGTATCAAAAACACTAACCCCTGAGGGTCCTACCACTCGTCTTTACAAATATAAGTTGCTAGTAGTATTTTTCGAAGCAGTCAAATTAAGTAAATCATGAGCTCAAAGTGGAATTACGGATTTTTTTTCCTTCTCAAGGACACTGCATGGTTGGCTCCTAGAGCTCAGGAAGACTTCACCAGCCTTCTCCACTAAGTTATTAAAAATAAAAAAGAGTGATATAATATTAGAGAACAAAGAGTAGTTGTCCTTTGCTGTGCTAGGCTGTGGTGCATGGGCATTGTTAATTTTTAGTGCTTATTAAATAATGACAACTTGCTGAAAAGTGTAGCTTGATAGTGATTTTGGCAGGGCAGTGAAGGATCTTCCCCATGCCTTTGGAATCTTAGTGGTCCAAGATCTTATATACTTTTTGTTTCTGTGCCTAAGAGCATTTCAGTGTAGTTCTGTCTTAGCATGGGCTCTTCAAAAGCATGCTGACCTCTGTTTCAATTACAATATGAAACTTACAGCATGAAAGGACTCTTAAAGAATGATTTGGTGTGAAGGAAGCTCTTGTTGTAGGTACTTGGGAGTAAAGGGTGAGTACCATATAACAAGAAGATACTTGAACTTGGCTCTTCAGAAGAAGATACTTGAACTTGGCTCTTCAGGAATGAATTTCAATGCCCTTATAATGATAATCCAGTGTAAAGAATTTCTTTTCTTAAACATCTTCTAGTCGAGATGTCGGTAAAAACACGTTAGGAATGTTTCATTAGCTAAATCCTAATGTGGAGCCTTTAGAATGGAGAAATTAGTTAGATTCTAATGAACTTTAGGATATAGGCATGGTTTTGATAAATTAAAATTTGTTGAGAATATAATGTCTCACATCAAAACAAAGTTATAGTTCCATGTCTAAATTACATGAGCTATTCTATTCATGAACAGTTAGTTCTGAGTTTGATGCTTCAATATGGTATCTAAGCAGGAACCTTGGCCGACAATATCATTCACATAGTAACGCTTAGTTCTGAGTTTGATTCTATTCAATATGCATGTTAAACTAAATGGGCATACATGCTATACATCCATTATATATTATTATTATTATTATTATTATTATTATTATTATTATTATGATTATTTGATTCATTTTCAGCTTACCACAGCTACTTTGGGATCAAAAGGCTTTGTTGGGTACTTGGGTTGAGTCGACTCAAATTAGTCCACAAGTCAGGGGGATTATGTTTAAAATATTATGTGAGATTGCTTAAACTTTACATTGACATATAAGCTATATATGTTATTACACTTATTGTCATTCAATTTGACGAACGGTCTATTAAATTTGAATCAAGCTCTTAGACTAGCATTAGACATGCATAGACTCAGAAATTATGAGTTAATCTGATGAAAAAATTTATAGATATTAACGGAAAGAAAGATTTTTGTCAGAGTTTTGAAAGTATGAGGATTCATTCCAAAGATGTTGAAAACTTTGACGACCTGTGGATTACTAGAACTCATCCTTAAGAGGCTTCTTTTCTGAAAAATCAAATTTGTAGTTAAATACATATTTTTCAAAAGGTTGAGAAAGAAGTTGATGAAATGCCATGCATCATTGAAATATGCAGATTATTACAGCTGCTCAAATTCTGGCCGTATGTGATTGTTGAGAAATTCGAGACTGCAATTTTAAAATAAAGAACTTACTACATAGTAAGAGTATGAAGTTCTTGCTGTTTTGGGTTTTACCGTTGGGGATACTTCTGTAAACCAATGCTGAATTCTCTACATGCTTCCAGCCTTTCATATTGTGATTTGTGTGATACATATCGAGACAATTTTGTATTACATTCTTTCAGTTACTTTTCGAAGCATTCACATTCTACACTACCCGAGCATGAGAATTTGATCACCACCTATACACCTCATGGTAATGTAAAATCATCTTCAGTTTGATTTGTTAAGGTTTATAACTTATATGCACCTAGAAAATATAGGAATATTCTAGTAATATTATTCCTGAAATATATTTCTGTAACAAAACTTTTTTTGAAGAACCTTTCCCTTACTGCTCATATTTTTTGGTAGGCGAGTCTCCTTGGTTGATGTGCATGGGAAAGTTTTCAGCCATATAGGAGGTAAATGACAAGATATATTGAGAAAAAGTATATTTCATCTAGTTGTTATATTGCTAGTGTGAATCTTTTTAACTCTTGAGACATTTTTCTTTTCTTTCTTGATAAGTTTAAGCAAAGTATTTGCTAAATTTGAGAACTTAAAATCCTAGTTTGTTTGTCATCAAATTATTGATTTTTCCTTTCTGATGTTTTTTTGTTGTCCTTTTATTAAACCTTTGCGAGTGAATAGAAGGTGAACATTAAATTATAAACTCAAGGATGATAGGCACATTGCACCCGTTAGCACATTAAAACTAGAGTTTATCTACAAAAATAGATTGGGAATATTATTATATGATGAATCATAATAGATGGTACATGCAAATATACAAATCACTTTTTAGCACAATGAATGAGATGCACAGCACTGAACAATTTACACAACCTTTACAATATGATAGGCATGTTTATCAACAAGGTTGCCCAATCCCTAGTTTTGAATGGAGTGTCCAACTCCAGGGCTGTGACCTGGTGTTGTAGGTCTGAAGTCAACCACGTGATCTGGTGGTGGAAGTGGCTGAGTCTTGCCTAAAGCCTGACTTGGTGGCATTGGTGTCATAGGTGCTGATGGCACAGCTTCATCAGCATATGCTGTTTTATCTATGCTCTTACCAGCAATCTGTTTGGTCTCTTTTTCAGATACCAAGCGAGAATGAAGGTTCGGGATATCATATTTCTTTTGGAATTTCAAATGCCTTCCCTCAATAGACTGAATTTCAAGGAAGAGAGTCAATACGAGGAAAAGAGTAGCAAGGATTAATTGTGTTTGAGCCATGGAGATGGAGACAAAGAGTGAGGGAGGCAGGGAGCTAGGCAATAGAGGGAAGCAAGATGATTAAAACTCTTTGATCTCTTGGGTATTTATAGAGCTGAAAGAGCCATGTACATGTACTGGTCTTGGAGATTCTTGGAGATACAATATTTGGAAAACTTAGGTCGTCTCATTTCTTTTCTCCCTCTAAAGTGAATACTCGTGTATGATGCATAAACTTTATTTTTATCCAGTATTTTATGGTTACTAAATAATTAAGATTGTTAGAATAATCTATGATGAATGGTTTACATTCTTTTATCTTCTATGAAGGGTTTACCATTGTTTTGCAGCCACAGAGATTTCAGAGTGCTGAATAAACTTATGTTCTCCATCTGTTAGTCACAGCTGAAATCAAGGAGGCCACAGCCTAAAGGTAAGTAAAACATCTCAACATGCATGGTGGGGTTCGTGTGCAGCGTGAGACTAATAAATATATAGTATGCTAAGAGGTTAAGAGTACTTTATTATGTATATTAGCACTTAGCAGTGGTGTTTGGAGGACGAATTGGAACTGTAAGACCCACTATTGAGATTTTTTAAACATTCTTCTGATAATTTTTTCTTGTTTTGTTCTTCTCCACTTAGTTCTTTCACATAAAAGGCCACACTTGAAGTCAAACGAGGTTACCATTCCAACTAGAAACTCCGATTCTCTTGTTTTGTAGCTTGGATGCCTTTTAATTGTAACCATAAACCAACTATATATTGTTTTTAGCTACCAAACAAAATTTCTAGAGAAGTTCTTAAAAGCTTTAATACTCCACCAAAAGAAAAAAGACCTCATTTACATAATTTGTAAATAATAAGGAACAAGTTACTCGGTAACGGTGGCATGGTGTAAAATTAGGATGACAAAGTTGACGACTGTCAATAAAGTGAACAAAATATTTTTACAAACGAGACTCTTTTTGTGCAAAAAGAAGGGGGAGAGTGAGTATTGATCTTTCCTAGTGATTTGATTTGAGTGTGATACTGAACTTGCTTGAAGAGGACTACTGTCTTGAAGCCCTTGTCTATATTTCCATATTGGAGTTGCCTCATTGAGCCAGTTTTTCTTTCAGTTGAAAAATATACTTTTTGATGAGACTACTGTAGGCGGATTTGCTCAAATAATGTGGATGCGTCTTTGAGTGAGTGAGCTTAAAATAATTGTTAAACTAATACAAAATGGTGCTCTTGGTAGTGTTGTAAAATTATGAAGGTTAAAAGTGTGTAAAATTATGATTCTAGTACTCCTCTTGCCACGTATACATCGATTGTTTTAAAAAGCTTGGGGAAACAATCTACGCGAAAGTAAAGTTTTAATATATCTATGTCACAACATGCTAAAAGGTTTTGTCGTTTAAAATATAGCTTAGTAACAAGTGATACTTTAGTCATTTTATGTCCTTTTTTTTTAATGTAGTCTCTGTGTCTGCATAAGATTATTTCACGCATCTCAATAACTAAAAAACGCGTTCAAAAGTACACATAAAACTTGACCACTTAAACTGCCGAGGCGGTGTAAAAATAAATACAAATTTAACAATATAAATATTTAATGCTGAAAAATAATAGTAAATTGTGTCTACTTGAGATCCAAATTATAGCTTGTATGTTCTTCCAAAATAAGATTTCTCATTAGGTATATAGGATGCCGGGCTGCTGAACTACTAGTTTAGTTTAGTCCTTTTAGGGAAGGTTTGACTATACTAATGTTTTAAGGGTCCTTACATAAGTATACAACAAATAGAAAGTAATTACAAGAAAAGTGCATCAACTAAATAATTACAAAAAGAGTGTAATTAAGATTCATATTACAAAAATAGTACAATTCACATTAATAAAGAAACCTAAAATCAAGGATAACTAATAATTCAAATTCAAATTCAAATCTTGTCTCTAACAACAATTTCAAATCCATATTTCAAAATTCAAATCAAAATGAGAAAATTAAAAATAAAAAATTATGAAGGAGCTAATGTTCATCATCCTCCTCTCTCGCCGCCACCACCGCCGCCGCCACATCGCCGCCGCCGCCGCCACAAAAATTGACTAGTAACTGCATCACATTTAAAATAAAATTGGTAATCAAATACAACTGAATTGGTTACCTTGGTCTAAAAGTTTGACAACCAATTTCATGTTGGTAAATAAAAAATAAAACACTGCATATTTATACTAAGGTAACCAAAACTTTATACTAAGGTAACCAAACTTTTATACCAAGGTAATCAAACTTTTATACCAAGATAATCAATCTACCTTCACACCTGCAGTATGAATTAGTTACCTTGATCTGAAAGTTTGGCAACCAACTGCACGAAGGTTTGGCTACCAACTGTATTACATGCAAAATAAATTGGAAACTTAATAAAACAGAATTAGTTACCTTGATATAAAGGTTTGGCTACCAACTGCATTATAAAAAAACTGCAGAAACAGAGCGACGATGGCAGAGGGAGGGGGTGAGGCGTGGGAGGAGGAGGAGGGGGTGGCGGAGGGAGGGGATGGGGGTAGCGGATGGAGGGGGAGGAGGAGGAAAGGGGCGGAGGGAGGGGGAGGAGGGGGTGGCGGAGTGAGGGTGTGGGGCTGGGGCTGGAGCTGGGGCGGGAGGAGTAGTGGCGGGGGGCAGAGGCGGGAGGAGGGGAGGCGGGAGGCGGGAGGAAGGGGAGGCGGAGAGTGGGGAGGGGTTGGACAGGAGGAGGAGGGAGGAGAAGAAGAAGGGAAACATAAATGGAGTGGGAGAAAATCGTGGGAGAGATGGGAAGAAAATTGTGGGAGAGATGGTTGAGAATTAAAACACATCCCATAATTAAAGGAATCATAAATATGTACTAATAATGAAAATAAAATTTTAAAGATATTAATTATGTAAATATTTAATGAGGGCACTTTTTTTGTAATTATATTTTTAAATGTACTATAAAATGTAATTGTTCCATATTTTAAAGGATTCAATCGCTTTCATAAGATTTTGTTGATGGACTGCCCTGTTGTTGTTAGATAGGCCTCAGATTTTGTTGATGGACTGGACTGGTTGTTGTCAGATGGGTCCCCATAGCAGTTAGTTTGATGGCGACCACCTTAAAATCTAAATGGGCCAGAAGTATTAAATTTGATATCTCTGCTTCACAGCTACGAAAACCCTTTTACATTAAAATGCTGCTCCACAACACCCCCAATATTCGACTTTTAAAAAAAATCTGTCATATTAATATTTCAACAATGAGAATGAAATTTCAAGTAATAAAGCTATTTATACATTTCTGCTAAGAGTGTTTAGAAACAAATGAGCTCAATATTTACTTTCCTAAACTGCAACAAAATTTCTGATCATATAAAAGAGAGAAACAAAAACTTAAAATAGCCCTAACCGTGAGCTTTGCACAGTCCTCTCCAGTTAAGTCAGCAAAAACATACACAATTTCTACATAATCAAATCAAGGATTAAGAATAAAAAGCAAATTTCAAAGAAAACCTGATGCCATCTGAAGGGTAAATAGTACCAAAATTTGTCAACAGCAATGTCGACAAGGCCTGTATCTATGTCAGCTTTCTGTAGTAAGGATTAGTTGAAGTTGTCATGAAGGCCACCGAGTTGAAGTAATTAAGAAGCCAGCGACTGTAATTAATAGTCAACATTGAGAAAGCTCTCATAAGCTGTTCCATTTAATGTCTTGTTAACATCATCCCAGTTCTCAATGTGCTCCAGCAATGGTCCTTTGTGTATCTTAACCTGTCGGCTTGTCAAGTTCATCTGCGGTAATCCTAGAAACTCTTGAACATCTGCCAGTTTCTTCATTTTTAACATGCAAGAAAATGAAAATCGAGACTTAGCTCCCAAACAGATCAACAGAAAAGGAGGAGGGGGGGTCCAAACTATGTATATTTGTTCGCTAATCATAAGAAGGCATGCAGCAGAGAAGAATAATACAAGATTATAAATCATATTCATAAAGTAAATAATCATGTTCAAAATCCAAACATTGATCAGGGAATTATATCATGAATAATTACGAGCGACAGAGAAAGAAAACATAATATGACAATAGACTTGGAATTAGTTAAACAACAAGACTTGTGGATTAGAGTAGAACAAGTAAACCAAATACGACTGCACAACTTAACCTTAAAAAAAATTTATGATGACATTATATAGTTTGATAAAATCAAAAATAAAAGAAGTTTGATATAACACTTACAGTGTGATTCTTAATTAGATCCTCATAGTACAGAATGATATGCCTAGTGCTGCTAAAGTACTCAATTGCCTTCATGGCAGTAGACTCCATTTGTTTCAAATCCATCATCAATGATGTTGAATTAATAGTAGGTTTGTATCTTGAAAGTGTATCAGCCTACAACAAGTAACCAGCAAAGTAATCAAGATCACACAACTATGTACATATGCACACAGACAGAGAGAGAGAGAGAGAGAGACCTCTTCAAGTGAGTGCACATGTGACTTATGGGTGCCATTCAATAACTTAGCATGTCGATCATACGAATTTGCAAGCATGGAAACCATTCGACGCAGGGTATTTCTTCGAAAGAGAAGTATTGCAGAAACACCCCTGCTATTGAAGTACTCTACAACCTCTTTATGGTTCTCCATCAACCCCTGTATTAACCATGTCAACAACTGTTAAACGACCTGCAGTTTCTCTCAAGGGACCAACCTTTAAATTGAAACAATATAATAAGATAGAGGATATGTAACTAACAACTTAACAATCAACTGCTGCCAAATGCTTAACAAAAGGGATCAGCATAAAAACTGGAAGTACCCCCTAATCAGTTTTCTTGCCCCCAAGTGAAAATTTCTGATTTATATAGTAGTTAAAGGATTTCTGTTTCTAGATTTCTGAAAATGCTGCCTTTTGTGATTTATCATTTCAGGCTACTCGATTAGGAAACAATAATTAATACGCAGCAGCTTCGACAAAAGCTCTAAATCCCTTGGGTAATATATCTACTGGCTCTTACAGAATCAATATATTCCCCGATTATTTATGGGTTGCAGTAGATGCCATCCTGAAATAAATTTTCGGTAGAACAAGATTTTGAGAAACCACTAGTCCATGAACACTTCAATAAACTACTATGAATATATCTTTCTTTTCCACATCAGATATTACGTGAATCTTGATCATTAATATCTACTTTTACTTAAACACCAGTATATTTGTACTGAAATCCAATTTTTAAAAAAACTGATAATCTCGTTCCTTTGTAACATCTAAATGTGTGTTTCAGTTTGCAAACATCTGATTAGTGGAACCATACAATAATCAGCACCACAAGAGAAGTTCATGTCATACGTTTGGAATCATGGAATGGCAAGAATATGGTACAAGTACATTTTCTAGTGAACAATTCCACATCTCAAATAAGTCTTGTTACAAGAAATTTTCAAAATTGATACTTTCATGACACACTCTTTTTCTAAAACCATGCATAACTTTCACTCCCCGCCCCCCCACCCCAACACACAAAAAAAAAACGCACAAAATGTGATACATCCAAACAATATGCAGACCTCGTCCCTAGTTTCAATTCATTCTATTGAACAGAACCTCGTTGCACTTAAATAAAAATGGAGGTCAAGGATAGAGAAACATGGACCTTTATTGATTACTCATTAATCCTTTCATAAGTAATTAAGTTTAACTCCACTTAAAACAAATAAACCTCCGAGGAAATGAAAAAAGAATGCCATCAAGCAAGGAAAATATGAGGCAACATTCTTCCCAAATTCCAAGTGTTTTCTAATGTATGACCTCTCGGCATCCTCATTTAGGCTTCCTAACTTATTCTAACTTCTGTACATGTTCTACAAGTTTACTATAAATGAAACTATGAAAGTAATTCTTCCTATATCACATATGAAAAGCCCACGTATTCCAATTATACAAAATAGCTCCATTCACTTTAGTGCCTCAGTAATTTTAAAAGTTAAATCATCTTTTTTCCCACTAAACTAAACCTCAATTTACATTTGCATCACTGAATTGATTTTTTTTTTTACAATCAACTCATTGAACTGATATTTTTTCCGTTACATTATTTGACTTTTAACAGAAACACATGAAGGAGAGGGTGTATCCATGTCATAGGTTGCCTGCCATGTGGAAAATAAAACTTTTAAGAGAGTACTAAGGAATTCAAATAAATAATATTCGTTCATCATCTCTCTACTACGTCTCCATATCTCAACCACCACACCTCCACCCCATCAGGCAGCATCCACCTACATCAAAACCTGATCAAATCATCATACTTTGAGCAAAATCTATGGCTACTCATTTGAGTCTTACAAACCAACTTCTTAAAATTTCAATTTTGGTTGAAGAGAACCTATTTTCTCTCTCCTCTATTCTCTCACTCACTATATGTGGGCATACATGTATATATGTATTCAAAGTTTCCTCTATTGCATCTTTGTTTCTTCAAAACCCAATTGTAGACCTGTTATAGACTAATTAATTATCATTTACTCAACTAAATTACAAACCCAAATTACAACCTAATCCCAGTTTCAAAAAATTCTCTCTCTGGCAGATACCCATTTTCATGTTCTACCAATTTAAAACAAACCGATAAAATTAATCTCATCCCCACTGCATTCACTCGATCTCCGGATCATAAACCCCAAACTATGCCTCAAATTTCTTTATTCAAATTCGGTTCAACTTACTATTATCCCCAATTTTTCATCACTTAATTTTACCTTACATTAATAAGAATTTTGACGAGTTATCATTATTGAATAAGAGTGATTAGGATTTGTCTTCAAGGTCAAGGGATGAGAGTATTTTGATTTAGAGGAAGATATAAGGAACAGGGGATTGGAGAGGTGGGTGGTTGTGGTGGAGAAGTAAAAATTGAACAGTAGTAAGCATGAATTTAGACTGAATTTTTTAAATTGTATTACTTATTTAGTTTGTTTAATTAACTCATTTATACAAGTCTTTTTTATGTTTAATTAGTTTAAATTAAATAGAACAGGCATTAGGTACCTGATTAAGCATCCACTTGAAGCCAATGGTAGCTGAGCACTGATTCTTGGAAGCACTGGTATACCAGTCCAAATTGTAAACTCTATCCAGAGTGTTCACAATTGATGAAATATTAATTCTCCTTTCTTTAACAGTGAATATTTCACCATTGGAACTTGCATTTATATGACTGTTTAGAAGTGTTTCAAACCATCCACTTCCAGATCTCTGCATCGATATAATTGCAAACAAACGTACGGGATTACAGGCACACTCGGCCCTGGCAATACATCCAACCAGAAATTGAGTAAATTTGTGTGAGACTCAAATTCAAAAACCAAAAACAGTATTTCTCAATTACCTGCAAAATGTTCTGGGTTTTGGGTAATGCAAGAAGGGAATTTGGGAGTGATCTACTGCATAATCATGACAAGGCCTCACAATGACTTTAAAATTTACGAATTTAGACTTGGTGTGCATGTTTATTTGCTTGAGACAAATTGAGCAGATAAAAACACTGCAGACCATTGCAACAACCAAAACTATCATCCTTAGGAATACAGGAGATTTTTTGGGAGGTTTTATGATGATAGTATCCTGTTGTCAAAATAAAAAACAAAAAGGGCCAGCTGTCAATAACAGACTAAAATTAAAAAGAAAGTCAATCGGGCATTTGGGTGTATAAAATTAAAGCAAGAACTAGCATTGCTTCCTAATCTGCCAATTGTAGACATAGCAGGATATCCATAAATAGTTCCTTAGTAAGAGTATACACAAAAAACAACTCTAGGATAAAAATACAGATAATTAAGCAAGAATGCTACATGTGGATATAATTATGTAAAACAATATTATGCGGAAAACTAACCAACCCAGATCAGAACATGCATGACTGAACATTAAACAATATTTATCAACAAAACTCACAATTGTGCATAAAATGTAAATATGGTAACAGTTAAAAAGAAAAAGACTTTCAGACAATGGTTAATAGAATGAAATGTGGTGTTTAAAAATGCCCAAAAATTGCATCTAAATTAAGCAGAACCCAAATTAGGCCGTGCAAAGGATGAATATCAAAATTTCATAGTACACCAATCTAGAGTTAGCTCAAACGCTCCCTAACTAAAACAAATCTTTAAACTGAAAGGGGATAATTCTTATTCTCTTCAAGAAAGTAGTCTTTGACAGCCTTGAACATATATCACACTGAAGATATAACTAATTTAAACCTTCCAGCAAAAAGGGAAAGAAAAAATCAATATCCCAGAACAGCCCATCACTTGAATAGAAGAGAAAAAAAAGAGCATAAAAATCTTACCTTGTTCACGATACAGATGAATTCAGCCATCCGGATACCAAGGAGAGAATGGGTTTTATTTCTTCTTCTTTATTTCTGCCGGCAGAGCTCAGATTATTCTGTTCTTAAACCCTCTTTTGTTTTTACTCGGCTGCCGCATAGAATGCATCTAATTATAATCCAATTTAAGACATAGAAGTAGAGATAAAGAAGAGAGAGAATGGATCAGGTGAGCAGACATTGTTTCTCGTGAAGAACAAACCCCATTAAAATCTTTTAACAGCTGGGAACCTCTTTCTCTTTCTCTCTCTTACCGGTCTTTTCCAGATTTTGGGACTCCCAAAATTGAGATAAAACCTCATTTATAATACTAGGAGGACTTGTAGGCGTGTGATCCATTTGTCCTCCGTAATCTAATTTAAGTAGAAGTGGATCAACTTATTCAAACGCCAACAGGAAGCATTCCAAAAGCACTTGAAGACTTTTGTCTTTGACTTTTGTTTTCTGAATTGCTATCATCAATTTTAATTTCCCAACCACAACAAAGACATCTATTCTACTAAAAATACTTTTTTTTTCTTTTTTTTTTCTTTTTTCACAAAAAAAAACATAGAATTCTTTCCTTTTAGAAAAAGAGATGGAAAAGAACGAGTTTGAAATCAATACATATGTGAGACTGAGAGCTTTCGCTAAGAATTCTTAAAAACGAATGTGCGTCAAAAAATGCTTAAATTTGTGATAAAAAAAATTTAATTTAGAATCATTTTTATAGTGTCAAAAATAAGTTAATTTTGTTAGGAGTAAACACAATGACATAGTACATAAATTAATACCACTACTTGAATAGTTATTAATATGTATATTTTGTTGCAAAATTATACACATATTTGTAGTAATATTAATATTTTTCCAATAATTTAGACTCTAACGCTCCTGGGTAGTGGGTTGTACAAGTCGACCAAGACAAGTATTAAAAAACAAACTCAAAGTTGGAAAAAATTATTTTAAGCTATTTATTGATTCCCTTTACTGAATCTTCTTAAGCATCAAAATTTCATGTCTTTGCCGGAAGAAGGCACCTTTTTGTTAAATAAATTATATCTACATGAAATGAGAGAAGACAGCTTAAGGGTGAAAATCTCTCACAATCTTATGATAGATATATAAAGTTTTTGAGACAACAATTGAGACCAAATCATAACATTTTATTTATAGAATAGCTAAGAGTCAAAATTGTTCATCAAGATTATGAAACCCTATGGCCCATTATGTCAAGTACTATCAGTAATACTCCCTCCGTCTAAGGATAAAAGTACCCCATATTAATAAGAGGAATAAAATGATAAAATTGCCCATAATAATATTTCATTAATCATTTCCAATGTAGGTGAGAGAGTGACTTTTTAACTTTTGAATTCAAAATATTTTCAACACATAACTAATTATACTATTTAAATATGGAGAGATAATTAAAATAAGAAAAATATGAGATATTTAATGCTAAGAGTATAATAGGAAAAATTATGTAAAAGTTTGGTTATTAAAGGAAAGTAAATATTTAAAATAGGCCTACCCAAAATAATAATAAAGATTTTTATCCTGGGACGGATGAAATATTATTTATAGGCCACATAATTAATTATAATTTATAGACCACATAATTAATTACCAAATTTATAAATAAAATGATTAAGTAGAGACCACATAAAGAATAAAATATTCCAACACCTTTACCTAAAAGCAAGCTAGAGATGGATGATACTCATTTTTATTAATTTGTAGTAATTCTTAAAGAAGTAAAAGTTGGTTTGATCATTAAAATTTGCTTAAATTTGAAGTCACGTTAAATCAATTATAAATGATGGTGTTAGGGAGTATAACCTGACCCAACCTTAAATTAGATGAGCCTTGCCTTGCATGTTCAATCAAAGCTGGGGGAGGTTATTTGTTGAGACAAATTACAATAAAGGAAAAAAAGTCTAATGATAGTATGTAATTTCCATTAACTTTTAGGACCACCATTGGGCTATGGTATATAATTAGATTTTGAACATACCATCATGTGTTATGGACTGCATTTTACTCGACCACTTTTAATTCAAATGTGTTTAATAATATAACAAAAGTGCTTTTCTTGTATAAATTTTAAATGTAAAAGCACCTACGGAAAAATGTGTTTTTGAAGTTCAATTCACATAAAATTTTCCAAACTATTTCAATAAAAATGTTCTTAAAATATACTATTTAATTTTAAATTAAAATGTGTGTTTTTTATTTTTGTTTTGAGCCATATAAAAATATTTTTATTTAATTAATACCCTTTAGACCGAGTAATTGTAATTGTACTAATTTTATAACAATGACATAAAGGTATAGAGTTCAACTGTTAGCCCCGTTATGCCGGCCAGCCGTAGACCCTGTGAAATCAATCAACCAACAAGGCAACAACATCAACACCCTCGTGTCATTTCCAACAACATTTAACTACGGAAAAGCATAGAATTCCATTGCACAAAACTGGGTGCAATGGAAATTAAGTCAAAGGGTAATTTCTTCGAATTTGAATAGAACGTGCCCTTTACGGTAATTTGCTTTTTAACCTAGTCCAAGGTGAAGTAAGATCCTCTTCATTTTATGGTCTAGATTAAAAATTTATTGAAATATGAAATGATGATGATGACAGAGAAATGATGATTGAGAATATATAAAGAATGAAGAGTCTTCGTTTTATTAATTTGAAATTGAGAGAATCCTAGTCCACGACCAGTAGCAAAGCCACATATAAGATTGTGGGGTCAACTGACCCCACTGGGAAAAAAATATTTTATAATGTAAGGTAAATTTTAAAAAATTTAAGTATTATATATAAATTGACCCCACTAAAATTTTATAAATTTTCAATTTTACATGGTCAAATTAAAAATTTATAACTTCGTTAATCAAATTTTAACCACATATGACTCATATCCTCTCAATATATGTATATCTCTCTATAATATTTTAAACTAATAATAATCTAATTTATATTATTTTAAAAATAATTAATAAATTAATTACTTATGAACAGTTGTGATTAAAAAAGTCTATTATGAGTCAATATAGTGTATATATTCCATATATTATTACTTATTATATTGTCATTGTAATATACCACCTCCGTTCCTAAAAAATTGTCGTTTAAGGTTTTGGCACATGGATTAAGAAAGTATCATTTACCAAGTAAAATTTGTTTGAAATTCCATCACTACCCCTTTACGGGAAGTTGAAAAACTATTAATACAAGGGAAATAATTTCTTAGAACAATGAGAGAAGGTAGGGGTAATATAGAAAAATAAATAATTTATTCTTCTTGAAAGTTGTAAACGACAAACTTTTTGAAACAAATTTTTTCTTCTAAAATGATAATCTTTTAGGAACGGAGGGAGTAATATATATAGGGTTATATGTATATACACAGCTATGTACATACATTTCTCCTATATATATATATGTGTGTGTGTGACTCAAAAGTACAAAATTATTAAAAAAAATTAGTTCGGGGTATTGCCCTCGAACACCACCAAATTATTTATAACTTAGCAATACTTTTGACCCCACTTAAATATATTCTTGGCTTCGCCACTGTTCAAGACTATGAACATCCTTTTGCCCCCAACATAAAAAGAGTAATGTGATATTTGATTGCATCTTAATAGTCAACTTTTTAATGCATCTTAACAATCCATATTTTTATATTAACATGTACTCTGAATAATTAATATATAAATATGAGTCTAAACTATATAGAGGTTAATAATTGCAAGCTACGGCAAATTAAAATAAAAAATTAGAGAGACAATTCATTTATCCATAGGTTCCCGATTAAAAATTTTCATTTATCCATAATAATATTTAAATTTCACAAATGTTCAACTTTTTAATTTCTTTTTCTTGTGGTGGTACACATGCCAAAAACCTAAAGAGTCGAGTCAAACATAACTCTTTACTTTTCTTTATATAAATAATATTTTATGAAATCTTCTATTAACATTACGAAAGTTTTAACAAAATTATAATATTTCTATTTTTTTTATATTTATTATTTTAGAACTGTGCACAAATATTAAAAAACTTAATCATTCCTTACTAAAATTACTATCAAATACCCAAAGCACTCTTCGCTCATCTTCTTTCTATCTCTCTTTATCTTTACTTTCTCTCTCATCATCTTATATTTCTCATCCTTCCCCTATTTATGTCATCTATCTCCTTTTCCCCTGCTTGCAGCTTAAAATTTTCATTTGCACTCTCTTCTTTCATCTATATATATATATATATATATATATATATATATATATATATATATATATATATATATATATATGGGCTATATGTGTATTACACAGCTGTGTATTACACAGTAGAGTTATGACGACAGATTTTTTGGGCTATAGCAACGGTAAACTGTCGTTATAGCCCAGAATAACTATGACGACGGGTGAAACCGTCGCTATAGTTCAAAAAACCGTCGCCATAACCTACTGTGTAATACACAGCTGTGTACACACATTTTTTCCTATATATATATATATATATATATATATATATATATATATATATATATATATTAGAACGGATCTAAAACATATCTCGTAAATAACATACATCTCTTACATAAATTATATATATTTGAATAGTTCGTCTGCTCACAAATTAAACTGCCATCTTACCAATGCAATGCCCTTTTTAAGTATCAAAGTTTAGATTTCACCAAATCCCTCTAGAGAGAAAACCTGCCATCCTACCCGTTGTCCACCTTGTTTGACCCTTCCTCTAAGGGGTTGTTGTGTAACAAATGCATAATGTCTGCTGGAACGTCCATGAATTTTATCATCAACTTGATGAATTAATTTCAAGATATAAGGCTTTTCTATAATAATAGGTTGTTCAAAAGGATCCCCGTTCTTCCATCAAATATTCTATTTTTTTCGGATACTCGGGTTCAAATACCCATGGATTTGTTGTTTGCTTATCGGCTTCATATAATTTAGAAAACACTAGTTTTCTTGAAGCTTCTTGTTTATATCTCTCATCAAAAGGCGCTATTCGATAATGTCTGTCACGTCTGAAGGAATAAATGTCAGATGTAAGACCCCAGCTTATTATAAATGAAATTAAATTTTCTCTATTTATTATTTTGAAATAGTAAGGGTTGATTTGATTAATGTGGTAAGTTATGGGTAAAATGCGCAAATATTTTAAATAAGCAAGTGGTTATAAAATGTTCATTGTTGTCGGGGAATATTCGTTTGGTCGTGGAATATTCTTACTGTCTGGGAATATTCGTACGACGGCGCAACCTTCTGTGGGCCCCATAACGAAAAGCGATTGGATGAAGAAAATGACAAGTATAAGTTGTTTATAAATAACGGCTTAGTTGTTACCGTTAATACTATTGGAATACCCGGTGGTTAAAACACAGCAGCACACGGTATTGCACCAATTATTGATTCTTACGTAAGAAGACATTACTCAATAATTGTTACAGTAGTTACTGTTCAATATTTTATTTTATTGATTCAATAATTGCTACGTTAAAATTTTATATTATGGTTATTTCAATAATTGTCACTACACAGTATTTTCATTATCAGATCAATAATTTATATTATTTGAATAATATTATTAGATAGCATTATTGGCAATGTCTAGAAAGTTCTGTCTAAGGAGAGGTTTGGTCACCTAATTGCGCGCCAGTAAAGAGAAATCCATATTGGAACGTACCCTATTTCCTGGGAACTGCCTGGTTGTTGATATTGTGATTCTGTAATAGTATTTGTGAATAATTAATTATTGATTTATATGATACGAAAAATATTCATTTTATGTGGATATAGATGGAGAAAATTTTAAAGTGACAATTGTTGAAAAAATTTATATTTTAACTTTTCTGATAAAACAATTCATTTAAATATATTATTATATTTTAATAATATAATAATAGTGATATTTTTACAATGAATGTGGGATATATGAATATATGAGGAGGAAGAGTATTTTTATTGCAAAAGTTATTTAAAACATGTTAAACATGTCTGTGGACCCATTTATTGACTAAAATTTGATTATAGCCTGTAAAATCGTCCGTTTATAGATTTTGGTCAGTTTCTGTTTGGAATTTGGAAAAACTTTCTTCTGTAAAGTTGTAGAAAATGAAATTTCCTATGAAAAAGATATAAGGTTTGAATTTTTCTGATAAAAAGCTATTTATTATGAATTATTGAAGTTCTGAAGTTCCGAAATAATTGATTTTTGGAAGTTTTAATTATTTTATTTATGAAAAACGTATTTCTTACTTTTTCTATAAGGTGGGCATTTGGGAAATGCTAAGATCTGATTTCTAAGAAGGCACATGAAATTTTATTATTAATAATATTATTTTATTAAATTTTTTGCTTTGATGTTCTAAGCATTTTTCTATAAATAGGGTGCTTAGGTTAGAATTAAAAATCACACCAGAAACTGAAGTTTTCTCTCTCTATATTATCGAGCGTATTCTTGTGAGTATTTTGAGACTTTGAGTGTTGCTATACGGTACAAGTTCCCTTCAGCACTATATTCAGTATTCCAGTCAGAAGTACCGTCTTTTCGAGGTAAGGGATATTATTTTTTTTAAATGATATTATTTCTTCTAATATCATTATGTCGGAATATTGGTAAGATTTTTTTTGTGAAATTCTTGTCTTTTAGTGTTGGAGTTACTATTCACGTATACGACATTATTCACTGAAAAATTAAATTTTCATATTTTGTCCAAAATATCTATTATGGATACTAGCTTTGATTGTATCCATATTTTGATCATTCTTGAATTTTACTTCACTATGATTATTTATGAAGTATTCTTGAACTCGGATTGTTTAAAGTACGAATCCTTAATATTTGTTCTTTTATTTCATTGGATTCGTTTTCTTTAAAATATTTTTCATCATCCTTAGTCCTAAATGATGATATTACTGAATATCTTTGGCTTGTAGTGCAAAGATGGTTGAATTTCTTATGAATATCTTTGGCCCGTAATGTAAAGATATATAGGTGTTGAGATGAACATGACCAACTGATGAATATCTTTGGACTGTAATGCAAAGATGAATATTTGATTCAAGATGTATATTGATTGATGTTACAGGGATAAAATATTGATGATGGACTTTTAAATTCATAGATAATAGTAGATTTTATTCTCTACGTAACTCTTCTATGAATTATTATTTCCGCTGTGAATATTGATCTGAAACTTGTTGTCTATTGTATTTTATCAGATTTTTCCCTGTTGAAGACTAACGATAATTTGTTCTATATTATCTTAGTCATAATATTTTTTTACTGGGCTAGTTGAGCTCACTCTTTTCTTTTTTGTTCTATTTTTCTTCTCAGGAGGCGAGAATGTAGCGAGTACTAGTCAGGGTATGGAATGAAGGCTCTAGAAAGTTGTTTAGTAGTCCTCACCATTTTTGTAAAATAATATACCAATAATTGTAATGAGAACTTATTTGGGTGTGAATATTGTCTAGATGAAAATATTTGTATTTAAACTCATAGTTTTTATGTTGTATTAATAAAGTTGTAGTTGTTTCTGTACCATGTTATTGACGACTCAAAATGGGTGATGTATACCTATTTTGGGGGCGTCACAGTTGGTATCAGAGCTTAGGGATATGATCTCTGGTGGAGATCGGGGAATAAAACTAGGAGGGGAGAGACGAGTAAATCCTTCGCTAGTGTGTCCTACCTAAGCTTCTTTGTTAGTTGGTCAGTATATAGGGATATTATGTGATATGTTGATTTCCTTAATTAGCCCTTGTTTTATAGCAGTATTTGAGAATGTCGACTGAGAATGTTAACAGTGGAGTAAATGAGACCGTGGAGACACGTTTACTCACCAACGAGGAGAACGTGCAACAGGCTGACAATGTTCCTCCTGTGAACAACACCACTGAGCAGATGATGAACGGTGGGATGTTTAGAAGCTTTTTACAGTTCATGTAAAATCAGACGAGGGAGACTCGTGCACAAAATACAGGTGAAAATGATAACAACGCACGGTTTGTCACAGCCAAGCAGTTCAAAGAGTTGGGACCACCAGAATTATGGGGAAAGCCGGATCCGATTAAAGCAGAAATGTGGGTCAAACAAATCACCAAGATATTCGATGTCTTGGGATGCACGGAGGAATAGAAGGTTCCATTCGCACCTTTATGTTCCGTAATGAGGCAGATTACTGGTGGAAATCTGTGAAGCGTACCCATCTAGCCGCACTAAGTATGTCTTAGGAGACATTTTAAAAACTGTTCAATCACAAGTACTTTCCTAAAAGTATTCGTCATATGAAGGAAGTGGAGCTCATTAGATTAGAACAAAATAACATGACGGTGTCCCAGTACAAGGCAAAGTTTGCAGAGTTATCCAGGTTTGTACCTCATTTAGTGGAGAATGAGGAACGTATGACGCGGATGTTTCTGAGAGGTTAGAAACCCGGCATACGTCAGTATCTCATTTCTCATAAATTTTCTCTCTATTCAGATGTTGTCAACAGGGCTCAATTGTTAGAGCGAGATAATGAGTACGTTCAACCGAGGGACCACAACCAGGATCATACCGGTGATAGCAGTCATCAGAACAACGATAACCAGCGAAGAAAGAAAAATACGGACAAAAATGGTAACCACTTCGGTGGTAATCATGGCCATGAAAATAAAAGAAGCGAGTCAGGGGGAGATTTTAAAAAGAGGAGATTCAACAATAACCATGTGAAGACGTCAGCACCAGCAGCAACTGGTTCTAAGGAAGGAGAACGACCACCGGTCGTATGCTATAAATGCGGGAAAGAAGGACATATCAGTCCAAACTGCCCACAACAGTTCAAGGTATATTATAATTTTGGAAAGAAGGACATATCGCTCGAGATTGTATAGTAGCGAAACCAAGTCCAGCGGGGATGGTGACTCAAAAGGCTGTCCCAGAAAAGTCAAAGTCAACGGTTCCTAGAAGAGCGTTTATCGTAACTGGTCAAAATACGAGGAATCTAAACGAGGTGATCACGGGTAAACTAATCATAAATTCTTGCGAAGTTTATACCTTACTAGATACCGGTGCTACCCATTCATTTATCTCTCCTGTTTGTGCTCAACGTTTAAACTTAATTCCAGAGAAATTAGACTTTGATTTATCTGTGGAGACTCCGTTAGGAGAAACTTTCATCACATCCACTATTTATAAATTTTGTTTGATCCAAGTTGGCACCATCACATTACCTGTTGACCTTATCTCTTTAAAGATACTTGCTTTTGATGTGATTTTAGGGATTGATTGGTTAATTACTCATCATGCCAAAATTGATTATTTTCGTAAGGTTGTTAGTTTTCATATTCCTAACCAACCTGTTGTACGAATTCAAGCGACTAAACCATTAAAATCAATCACTGTTATATCAAGTCATAAAGTTATTCGTTTATTGAAAAACAGATGTCAAACTTTCTTAGTCCATGTTATGGATTTGAATAAAGACACGTCAGATTTGAATAATATTCCTATTGTTAGTAAATTTCTTGACGTATTTCCAGAAGAACTTCTCGGTCTACCCCCAGAACGTGAAGTTGAATTCTTTATTGATCTTGAACCTGGTACAAAGCTCATTTCTAAAACCCCATATCGAATGGCTCCTATTGAACTTCAAGAGTTAAAAGTCCAACTACAGGAGTTGTTGGACATCGGTTTCATTCGTCCTAGTACATCTCCTTGTGGTGCTCCTGTTTTATTTGTAAAGAAGAAAGACGGAAGTATGCGACTTTGTATTGACTACCGGGAATTAAACCATGTCACTATCAAGAATAGGTACCGCTACCTCGTATTGATGGCCTGTTTGACCAGTTGCAAGGAGCACAATTCTTTCCAAAGATCGATCTTCGTTCTGGATATCATCAGCTGAAGATTAGAACTTGGTACGGGCATTATGAATTCTTAGTCATGTCTTTTGGATTGACTAATGCTCCTGCGGCTTTCATGGATATGATGAACCGAATATTCAAGGAATATTTGGATCAGTTCGTTGTTGTCTTTATTGATGACATCCTCATATATTCCAAAAGTCGTGAAGATCATGAGCACCATTTGAAGCTGGTACTCCAAAGGCTTCGTGAAAACAAGCTATATGCCAAGTTGAAGAAATGCGAATTCTAGCTTAAGGAGGTAGAATTCCTTGGGCACGTGGTGTCAAAACATGGAGTATCTGTTGACCCGACAAAGATTGAGGCAATACAAAGTTCGGAGTAACCGAAGACTGTAATCGAAGTACGTAGTTTTTTGGGCTTAGCTGGTTATTATCGGAGATTTGTGGAAGGATTTTCTCGAATTGCTACTCCGTTAACTCAGCTAACTCAGAAAGATACAAAATTCGTATGGATCGAGGAATACGAAAAGAGTTTCCAAAAGCTTAAGAGGAGACTCATTTCGGCACCTGTTCTGACAATACCATCTGGTTCGGATATATTTGTTATCTACAGCGATGCTTCAGGCAAAGGGTTAGGATATGTTCTCATGCAATGTGGGAAAGTCATAGCCTATGCCTCGCGATAACTTAAAGAGTATGAAAGAAATTATCCTACTCATGATCTAGAGTTGGCAGCAGTCGTTTTCACGCTAAAGATCTGGAGGCACTATCTATATGGGGAGAAAGTGGAGATATATTCAGACCATAAAAGCTTCAAATATTTCTTCACCCAAAAAGAAATCAACATGCGGCAACGACGTTGGCTCGAGCTGTTAAAAGATTATGACCACACCATTCAATACCATCCTGGAAAAACAAACGTGGTAGCTGACGCGTTAAGTAGAAGATCATATGCAGGAACGAGTGCGATGATGTCAAATATACGCATAGAACCAACTTTAATCGATGAAGTTAAAGTTGCTCAAGCTACCGACCCGGAACTGATGCGTATGAAGAAGAAGGTACAAGAAGGTACTATTCTGGAAGAGAGAATCGATGAAGAGGGAATGTTTCGAGTCCACTCCAGACTTTGTGTTCCTAACTACTCTGATTTGAAATCCAAGATCATGAAGAAGGCACATAATACACCGTTTGTAATATATCCTGGAAGTACCAAAATGTATCGTGATCTTCGACATACATTTTGGTGGAATAATATGAAGAGAGATATTACAAAGTTTATCTCGAGGTGTTTAACTTGTCAACGTGAAAAGGCGGAGCATCAAGTGCTTAAAGGTCCATTGCAACCACTTGAGATTCCAAAATGGAAGTGGGAACACATTACCATGGATTTCGTTACAGGTCTTCCCACGATTTCTCAAGGCATAAACGCTATTTGAGTTATTGTTGATAGATTAACCAAGTCTGCTCATTTCTTGCCGATACGAGAGACTTATTCCCTTGAACGTCTTGCTCATATGTATGTAAATGAGATTGTAAGATTGCATGGCATGCCAGTATCCATAGTTTCAGATCGTGACCCAAGATTCACTTCACGATTTTAGGTTAGTTTACAAAAAGCTATGGACATGGATTTACGATTCAGTTCGGCATACCATCCTTAAACGGACGGACAATCAGAGAGGACTATTAAAACTCTTGAAGATCTATTAAGACTCTGTGTCCTAGATTTCAAAGGGAGTTGGGATAAGTATTTACGATTGGAGGAATTCTCTTACAACAACAGTTCTCAGGCAAGTATAGGTGTGGCTCCATTAGAAACATAATATGGACGAAAGTGTCGTTCTCCAATATGTTGGGATGAGGTGGGTGAAGCAACATTATTGGGACCAGAGTTGATACGTATTACTACAGAAAAGATCCAAATGATTCGACAACGTATACAAACGGCACAGGATCTATAAAAAAGTTATGAGGATCTTCATCGAAAGGACGTGGAATTTAGTATTGGGGATCATGTATTGTTGCGTGTTGCCCCATGGAAGGGAGTTACAAGATTTGAGAAGAGAGAAAAGCTCAATCCACGATTTATTGGCCCATTTCAAATTCTTGACCGAGTAGGAAATGTAGCCTATAACCTAACATATCACATAATATCCCGATATTATGACTGACCAACAAATAAGCTTAGGTAGGACACACTAGGGAAGGATTTACTCGTCTCTCCCCTCCTAGTTTTATTCCCTGATCTCCGCCAGAGATCATATCCCTACGCTCTGATACCAACTGTGATGCCCCCAAAATAGGTCCAATCCAACCAACCTATTCTGAGTCGACAAATACATGGTACATAAATAACTACAATTTTATTAATACAATTGTCGTGCAAAATACGACAACACATAAACTGTGAGTTTAAATACAAATATATACCAATTGTAATTCATGTCCCAACCGTGGACAACACCTCATAATGACACCTTACATAAAGGTATAGTCGAAAACTGTTATAGAAATTAGAACCTTTGGGAAGTGCTCAAGGAAACCTTCGTACATGGGAGGCCATGCGTCTAGGTTATGATAGATATCATATGCCCACAAAATTATCCTTGGTTGACCCAATAGACCCCAAAGAAAAATGAGAAGATTACTATCATATTCTTCCCAATAGTGAGTCTTCTCTTGACATATCATTATCTCCACTGTCTCTAATTGGGAATTAAACTCCAAACAAACACCAAGATTATATAGGTAGTGCTCGTAAATATACTCAGCAAGTGGATGAGCACAACCCTGTCTTATGATGACTCGAGGTTGTATGTCATTAGACATCTTGTATGATAGTGACAAAACACCCTTCCAAAGTTGGGTTTGCCTCACCTATTTAAGGAGAACCTCAACAACTATAGACCACCGTTCTATTCCCTTGTTATCCCCACTCGACCCAGCTACACTCGTATTACCTGAAAGGAATTGTGAAGCAAAAGGGTGAGCACAACTAGCTCAGTAAAAAATATCATGACTAAAGATAAATAAATTATCAATAGCCTTCAACACTAATAAATCAGAGATTTATAACATATGGTAGATGATAAAACTTTTTAACCATAGTTGCAGCGGAACGAGCAATCCATTAGAAGAGTCAAATAGACCATAAAATCTATTATCTTCTCCATGTTAAAAGTCCACCAACAATGTTTTATCCCTGTAACATCAATCAACAATTCCTGTCCACGATCACATGTATAACTCATAATCGTAATTGTAGTTCTAAATTCCTTTTCGCATTCAGGACGAAGATAATTTTAATCACTTGTCTTTACTTGAAACATCAAAGATCATGGTTATACCAAATCACAGTTCATGTTCATAATCATACTAATAAATCCATCTTTGCACTACGGGCCAAAGATATTCATTAACATGTCATCTTTGCACTACGGGCCAAAGATATTCAACAACAGGTCATCTTTTCACTACAAGCCAAAGATATTCAACAACAAATCATTTTTGCACTACAGGCCAAAGATATTAATATCTCAAAGAAATATATAATCATTTCAGAATTTATATAAACAATAATTATAACCATGTTGATCAATTCACCTTTGCACTTAAGTTAAAGATATTCAATTATAAATTCAATGGACATGATCATACCAGTCAACAATTCATCTTTTCACTACTGGCCAAAGAGTACCCTAATCATGATTATACCAATAATCTACCCATCTTTATACTCCAGTGAAAGAGAATTTCAACATCAGGGTTATAAAAATGTTATATATGATAATAAAATCAATATAATCAATACATAGTTTTAATCTCCAGAGTAATATTCATAAATTAACTATAATTTGGTTAGAAAAAGAAACCAATTTTGTAGTGAATAGTACCCATAAATAGTAACTTATGAATAGTAACTTGTGAATAGTAACTCGTCGTGAATAGTAACTCGTGAATAGTAAATCGTGAATAGTAACTCGTGAATAGTAACTCATGAATAGTAACCCCGACATGAAAAGTTCTAAATTTGATAAAAATTTCAAACCAATATTTTGGCATAATGATATTGAAAAAATAATATCATTTTTGAATAAAATAACATCCCTTACTATCCCTTACAATCCCTTAATATCCCTTACTATCCCTTACTTCAAAGAGCAGTACTTCTAACTGGAATAACGCTGAACGAAATTGCATCGTATAACAACACTCAAGATATCAAAATACTCACAAGAATCCACTCGATAATATAGAGAGAGAAATAGAGAGAAAACTTTAGTTTCTGGTGTGATTTTCAATTCTAACCTAAGCACCTATTTATAGGAAATTGCTTAGAACACCAAAGCAGAAAATTTAATAAAATATAAATATTATTTATTAAATTTCTTAAGCACACTTATCAACTGATCTCAGCCACCTTAAACATGATAAAGATGCCCAAAAAACAAACAAAAAATGTTTTTGTTAATTAAAACAATTAAAACTTCCAAAATCAATTATTTCGGAACTTCAAAACTTCAATAATTCATAATAAATAGCCCTTTTATCAACAAATTCGAATCTCGCAATTTTTTATAAGAAATTCAATTCTCTACAACTTTACAGAAGAAAGTTTTTCCAAATTCCAAACAGAAATTGACCGAAATCCATAAACGGACGATTTTACAAGCTATAATCAAATTTCAGTCAAGAAATGGGCCCACAGACATGTTTAACATGTTTTAATCAACTTTTGCAATAAAAATACTCTTTCTCCTCATATACTCATATATCCCACATTTATTGTAAAAAAATCATAATTATTATATTATAATAATATATTAAAATATTATTTTATCATAAAAGATAAAATATCGATTTTCAACAATTGTCACTTTAAAAATTTTCTCCATCTATATCCACATAAAATGAAAATTTTCCTTATTATATAAATTAATAATTAATTATTCAGAAATAATATTACAGAATCACAATAATGACAACCAGGCAGTTCCCGAGAAAGATGGGGCTTTCCAATAAGAATTTCTCCTTACTGGCGCGCAATTAGGTGACCAAACCTCTCCTTAGACAGAACTTTCTAGACATTGCCAATAATGTTTTCTAATAATATTATTCAGATAATATAAATTATTGCTTCGATAATGGAAAATACTGTGTAGTGACAATTATTAAAACAATAGTAATATAAAATATCAACACAACAATTATAGAATCAATAAAATACTGAACAGTAATTACTGTAACAATTATTGAGTAGTGCCTTCTTACGTAAGAATCAATAATTGGTGTAATACCGTGTGCTACTGTGCAACAACGTGTATTACTGTATTTTAACCACTGGGTATTCCAACAGTGTTAACAGTAATAACTACGTCGTAATTTATAAAAACTCCCTTTTGTCATTTTTTTCATCCGACAGTTATTCTGTTATGGGGCCCACCAATGGCTGCGCCGTCGTACAAATATTCCCCGAGAGAAATAATATTCCACGACCAAACGAATATTCCCCGATAGGAATGCGTATTTTATAACAACTTGCATATTTTGAAAAAAATTTCATATATCACCCTTAACTTTAACTTTTATCAATGTAACCATTTACTGAATAGTAATTATAAAAAAATTGAATACTTTTATTTCTTAAAATTTGGGGTCTTACAATCTCCCCTCTTTATGAAATTTCGTCCCCGAAATTTACGTACCTAGTATTTCAAAGAGTTGAGAATATCTTGCTTTCATTTCAGATTTCATCTTCCCTGTCATCATGATTTCTTCATTGCTCATCTCCTGTATTTTAGATATCATTCTAGAATATAGCTTCAAAACAAGGGTTAATTGAACAAACTAACATATCACATAATATCCCGATATTATGACTGACTAACAAATAAGCTTAGGTAGGACACACTAGGGAAGGATTTACTCGTCTCTCCCCTCCTAGTTCGATTCTCTGATCTCCGCCAGAGATCATATCCCTAAACTCTGATACCAACTGTGACGTCCCCAAAATAGGTCCAATCCAACCAACCTATTCTAAGTCGATAAATACATGGTATAGAAATAACTACAACTTTATTAATACAATTGTCGTGCAAAATACGACAACACATAAACTGTGAGTTTAAATACAAATATATACCAACTGTGACTCATGTCCCAACCGTGGACAACACCTCATAATGACACCTTACATAAAGGTATAGTCGAAAACTATTATAGAAATTAGAACCTTTGGGAAGTGCTCAAGGAAACCTTTGTTCATGGGAGGCCATGCGTCTAGGTTATGATAGATATCATATGCCCACAAAATTATCCTTGGTTGACCCAATAGACTCCAAAAAAAATGAGAAGATTACTATCATATTCTTCCCAATGGTGAGTCTTCTCTTGACATATCATTATCTCCACTGTCTCTAATTGAGAATTAAACTCCAAACAAACCCCAAGATTATATAGGTAGTGCTCGTAAATATACTCAACAAGTGGATGAGCACAACCCTGTCTTATGATGACTCGAGGTTGTATGTCATTAGACATCTTGTATGATAGTGACAAAACACCCTTCCAAAGTTGGGTTTGCCTCACCTATTTAAGGAGAACCTCAACAACTATAGACCACCGTTCTATTCCCTTGTTATCCCCACTCGACTCAGCTACACTCGTATTACCTGAAAGGAATTGTGAAGCAAAAGGGTGAGCACAACTAGCTCAGTAAAAAATATCATGACTAAAGATAAATAAATTATCAATAGCCTTCAACACTAATAAATCAGAGATTTATAACATATGGTAGATGATAAAACTTTTTAACCATAGTTGCAGCGGAACGAGCAATCCATTAGAAGAGTCAAATAGACCATAAAATCTATTATCCTCTCCATGTTAAAAGTCCACCAACAATGTTTTATCCCTGTAACATCAATCAACAATTTCTGTCCACAATCACATGTATAACTCATAATCGTAATTGTAGTTCTAAATTCCTTTTCTCATTCAGGACGAAGATAATTTTCATCACTTGTCTTGACTTGAAACATCAAAGATCATGGTTATACCAAATCACAGTTCATGTTCATAATCATACTAATAAATCCATCTTTGCACTACGGGCCAAAGATATTCATTAACATGTCATCTTTGCACTACGGGCCAAAGATATTCAACAACAGGTCATCTTTTCACTACAAGCCAAAGATATTCAACAACAAATCATTTTTGCACTACAGGCCAAAGATATTAATATCTCAAAGAAATATATAATCATTTCAGAATTTATATAAACAATAATTATAACCATGTTGATCAATTCACCTTTGCACTTAAGTTAAAGATATTCAATTATAAATTCAATGGACATGATCATACCAGTCAACAATTCATCTTTTCACTACTGGCCAAAGAGTACCCTAATCATGATTATACCAATAATCTACCCATCTTTATACTCCAGTGAAAGAGAATTTCAACATCAGGGTTATAAAAATGTTATATATGATAATAAAATCAATATAATCAATACATAGTTTTAATCTCCAGAGTAATATTCATAAATTAACTATAATTTGGTTAGAAAAAGAAACCAATTTTGTAGTGAATAGTACCCATAAATAGTAACTTATGAATAGTAACTTGTGAATAGTAACTCGTCGTGAATAGTAACTCGTGAATAGTAAATCGTGAATAGTAACTCATGAATAGTAACCCCGACATGAAAAGTTCTAAATTTGATAAAAATTTCAAACCAATATTTTGGCATAATGATATTGAAAAAATAATATCATTTTTGAATAAAATAACATCCCTTACTATCCCTTACAATCCCTTAATATCCCTTACTATCCCTTACTTCAAAGAGCAGTACTTCTAACTGGAATAACGCTGAACGAAATTGCATCGTATAGCAACACTCAAGATATCAAAATACTCACAAGAATCCACTCGATAATATAGAGAGAGAAATAGAGAGAAAACTTTAGTTTCTGGTGTGATTTTCAATTCTAACCTAAGCACCTATTTATAGGAAATTGCTTAGAACACCAAAGCAGAAAATTTAATAAAATATAAATATTATTTATTAAATTTCTTAAGCACACTTATCAACTGATCTCAGCCACCTTAAACATGATAAAGATGCCCAAAAAACAAACAAAAAATGTTTTTGTTAATTAAAACAATTAAAACTTCCAAAATCAATTATTTCGGAACTTCAAAACTTCAATAATTCATAATAAATAGCCCTTTTATCAACAAATTCGAATCTCGCAATTTTTATAAGAAATTCAATTCTCTACAACTTTACAGAAGAAAGTTTTTCCAAATTCCAAACAGAAATTGACCGAAATCCATAAACGGACGATTTTACAAGCTATAATCAAATTTCAGTCAAGAAATGGGCCCACAGACATGTTTAACATGTTTTAATCAACTTTTGCAATAAAAATACTCTTTCTCCTCATATACTCATATATCCCACATTCATTGTAAAAAAATCATAATTATTATATTATAATAATATATTAAAATATTATTTTATCATAAAAGATAAAATATCGATTTTCAACAATTGTCACTTTAAAAATTTTCTCCATCTATATCCACATAAAATGAAAATTTTCCTTATTATATAAATTAATAATTAATTATTCAGAAATAATATTACAGAATCACAATAATGACAACCAGGCAGTTCCCGAGAAAGAGGGGGCTTTCCAATAAGAATTTCTCCTTATTGGCGCGCAATTAGGTGACCAAACCTCTTCTTAGACAGAACTTTCTAGACATTGCCAATAATGTTTTCTAATAATATTATTCAGATAATATAAATTATTGCTTCGATAATGAAAAATATTGTGTAGTGACAATTATTAAAACAATAGTAATATAAAATATCAACACAACAATTATAGAATCAATAAAATACTGAACAGTAATTACTGTAACAATTATTGAGTAGTGTCTTCTTACGTAAGAATCAATAATTGGTGCAATACCGTGTGCTACTGTGCAACAACGCATATTACTGTATTTTAACCACCGGGTATTCCAAGAATGTTAACGGTAACAACTACGCCGTTATTTATAAAAACTCTCTTTTGTCATTTTCTTCATCTGACAGTTATTCTGTTATGGGGCCCACCAATGGCTGCGTCGTCGTACAAATATTCCCCGAGAGAAAGAATATTCCATGACCAAACGAATATTCCCCGATAAGAATGAGTATTTTATAACAATTTGCATATTTTGAAAAAAAATTCATATATCACCCTTAACTTTAACTTTTATCAATTTAACCATTTACTGATTAGTAATTATAAGAAAAATTGAATACTTTTATTTCATAAAATTCGAGGTCTTACAAATACTTTCGGGAAAGTACTCGCCGTTGAACAGTTCTTAAAACTTCTCCCAAGACATCTTCAGTGCGGTAGGTTGAGTATGCTTTACAGATTCTCACCAATAATCTGCCTTTGCCCGCAACATGAAGGTGGAAAAGGGAACCATTTGCTCCTCGGAGCAACCCAAGACATTTAATATCTTGTTGATCTATTGTATCCACATCTCTGCCTTAAGTGGTTTTGGCTCTCCAAAAAACTCTAGTGGTACCAGCTCCTTGAACTGTTTGGCGGTGACCGTCCGAGAGTTGCCAGTGTTTCCACCTGTATATTGGATAGGAGCCGATCTCGCCTGATGTTGCATGAATTGCATGAAACCTCGGAACATTCCATCGCTCATCATTTGGTCAGTGTTGTTGTTTGCATGAGGATTGTCACCGTCCTGATGCACATTGTCCTGGTTATTGATCTTTGGAGACTCAACGGTCTCCTGTGCTCCATTGATGTTCTCAACATTCTTGGATGCTATTTTCAAATATTGCCACAAAATAATGGTTAATTAACATACCACATATTATCCCTATACTTTGACCGACCAATTAAATACCAAATAAACGTAGGTAGGTCATACTAGCGAAGGAATTCTCCGTCTCTCCCCTCCTAGTTCTTGTCTCACATCTTAGCCAGGGATCATATTCCTAAGCTTTGATACCAACTGTGATGCCCCAAATAGGTATACATCACCTTTTCTGAGCCGTCAATCACATGGTACAAAATTCAGATACAAACTTAAATATACAACATGAGCTGTGAGTTTTAATACAATCATTGTCTTCTAGACAGTACACAAACTCAAAATAAGTCATCAATACATTTATTATCACACTATTTCACAGAATATTGAGGACTACTAATACTATCATCTGGACCGTCACTCCGTTCCCCGACTCGTTCCAGCTATATTCTCATTTACTGAAGAGAACAGTGAAAGAAAGGGTGAGCTCAACTAGCCCAGCAAGAAATATTATGACTAAGATAACGCAGGATAAATTATCATTAGCCTTCAACAATGTTAAACAGATAAAATACAATAGACATCAAGTTTAACTGCAGCAGAACAAGCAATCCATTAAAAGAGTCAAGTAGAGAAGAAAATCTACAATCTTTTATGATTTAAAAAGGTTTTTCATCACTTTTTATCGCTGAGTCTCAGCTTAATAAATAATCCACATCATCCCTGCACTACGACAAATGATATTTATTAAGGTCACGACCACAAATTATCCATGCACTACGGGCCAAGGATATTCGTTTATTCATCAATGGTCATGATCATGCCAACAACTGTCCATCAATGCACTACGGGCCAATGAGGACTTTTACCACATCATTTGTAATATTACGGTCATGATTACACCGAATAATCCCTGCTCATAATCATACCAAGTTCATCTGTAAGACCCCGAATTTTATGAAATAAAATTATTCAATTTTTTCTTATAATTATTATTCAGTAAATGGTTAAATTGATAAAAGTTTAAAGTTATAGGTGAATTATGCAAATTTTACAAAATACGCAAGTGGCTATAAAATATTCATTGTTGTCGGAGAATATTCGTTTGGCCGTAGAATATTCTTTTTGTCGGGAATATCCGTACGACGGCGCAGCCTTTTGTGGGCCCCGTAACAGAATAATTGTCGGATGAAGAAAACGACAAATTAAAGTTTTTTTTATAATAACGGCGTAGTTGTTACCGTTAATACTGTTAAAATACTCGGTGGTTAAAACACAGTAGCACACGGTATTGCACCAATTATTGACTCTTACGTAAGAAAGCACTACTCAATAATGGTTACAGTAATTATTGTTCAGTATTTTATTTTATTGGTTTAATAATTACTGCATTGATATTTTATATCACTGTTGTTTCAATAATTGTCACTACACAGTATTTTTCATTATCGAAGCAATAATTCATATTATCTGAATAATATTATTAGATAACATTATTGGCAATGTCTAGAAAGTTCTGTCTAAGGAGAGGTTTGGTCACCTAATTGCGCGCCAGTAAGAAGAAATTCTTATTGGAAAGCCCCCTCTTTCCTGGGAACGGCCTGGTTGCTAGTACTGTGATTCTGTAATATTATTTGTGAATAATTAATTATTGATTTACATGATGAGAAAAATGTTGATTTTATATGGATATAGATGGAGAAAATTTTTAATGTGACAATTGTTGAAAATTAATATTTTATCTTTTTCTGATAAAATAATTCATTTAAATATATTATTTTAATAATATATTAACGGTGATATTTTTATAATGAATGTGGGATATATGAGTATATGAGGAGGAAGAGTATTTTTGTGGCATTAAATGTTTAACACAGATTTTGTGTGTCGATAGACCTATTTCTTGACTGAAAATTTGATTATAGCCTGTAAAATCGCCTGTTTATGGATTTCGGTCAATTTCTGTTTGGAATTTGGAAAAACTTTCTTCTGCAAAGTTGTAGAGAATTTAATTTCCTATAAAAACTCGCGAGATTCGAATTTTCTAGCAAAAGGGCTATTTATTGTGAATTATTGAAGTTTCGAAGCTCCAAAATAATTGATTTTTGAAAGTTTAAAATTATTTAAATTAGAAAAATGTTTTTATTACTTTTCTAGAAGGTTTGCATGTAAGGTTGATGGCTGAATTCAGTTGGTATACGTAGGAAAATTTAGAAATAATAATAATAATAATATTAAATTAAATTTTCTGCTTTGGTGTTCTAAGCAATTTCCTATAAATAGGTGCTTATGTTATAATTGAAAATCACACCAGAAACTGAAGTTTTCTCTCTCTATATTATCGAGCGTATTCTTGTGAGTATTTTGAGTATACTTTGAGTATTGCTATACGGTGCAAGTTCGTTCAGCGTTATTCCAGTCAGAGGTACTGCTGTTTTGAGGTAAGGGATAATAAGGGATTTTAAGAGTTATTATTTCAAAATTCTTCTGAACTTTCAAAAATTCTGGAAAAATTTGAAATGATATTTTGATGAGTTTTGTAGATTGTGTCCAAAAATGGCAGTTGTTGGATGTATAGATTAAGAGTTATGGATTTTATGAGAAAAGACTATTTTTAAAAGTAATCGCTTATAACTCCTTGTGGTTAACTCCAAAATTGATGAAATTTTTATTGGGAGTACATCTATATGATATCAGTATACCCTGTGAATTTCAGAATTTTTGGATAAAAGTACAATTTATGATAAATGTTTAAATATTCGGTGGTTTTGGCCATGTGAAAAATAGTAAATGACTTTTAAAAATTCTGAGAAAAATATATGTTCAATATATGACTATATTCTACTAAATCCCAGAAAAGAAATATTTTTGGAACTGATTTGTTATTTTTCATGAAAATGGACAAGTTATGAGTAAATGAATTAAATATGTTATGTGTGGTAAGAAAATTAGAAAATATGATTTTATGGCTTGAGAATCATATATGAGGTATATGCAGATTTTTGATGAGGGTTTTGGTTATTGTTGATAAAATCTTATGAGTTTGGCATTTTAGAATGATTAAATGCATTTTTTAGTAAAGTGTAAACAATTAAAATAAATTGTTTATAAGCTTAAAAAATATTATTCTTTCAATATCATTATACTGAAATATTGGTATGAATTTTATTGTGGGATTTCTACCTTTTTGAGTCGGGTTTACTATTCATGAGTTACTATTCATGAGTTACTATTCACGAAGTTACTATTCATGAGTTACTATTCACGAAGTTACTATTCATGAGTTACTATTCATGACAAAATTGGTTTCTTTTTCTAACCAAATTATAGTTGATTTATGAATATTACTCTGGAGATTAAAACTATATATTGATTATATTGATTTTATTATCATATATAACATTTTTATAACCCTGATGTTGAAATTCTCTTTCACTGGAGTGTAAAGATGGGTAGATTATTGGTATGATCATGACTAGGGTTCTCTTTGGCCAGTAGTGAAAAGTTGAATTGTGACTGGTATGATCATGACCATTGAATTTATAATTGAATATCTTTAGCTTAAATGCAAAGGTGAATTGATCAACATATATGGTTATAATTATGGTTTATATAAATTCTGAAATGATTATGTATTTCTTTGAGATATGAATATCTTTGGCCTGTAGTGCAAAGATGACTTGTTGATGAATATCTTTGGCCTGTAGTGCAAAGATGACTTATTGATGTATATCTTTGGCCGTAGTGCAAAGATGAATTTATTAGTATGATTATGAACAGGAACTGTGATTTGGTATAACCATAATCTTTGATATTTCAGGTAAAGACAAGTGATAAAAATTATCTTTGTCCTGGATGAGAAAAGGAATTTAGAACAACAATTACGATTATGAGTTATACATGTGATTGTGGACAGGAATTGTTGATTGATGTTACAGAGATAAAACATTGTTGATGGACTTTTAACATGGAGAAGATAATAAACTTTATAGTCTATTTGACTCTTTTAATGGATTGCTCGTTCCGCTGCAACTATGGTTGAATTTTTTTATCATATACCATATGTTCTAAATCTCTGATTTATTACTGTTGAAGGCTATTGATAATTTATTTATCTTTAGTCATAACATTCTTTACTGAGCTAGTTGTGCTCACCCTTTTGCTTCACAATTCCTTTCAGGTAATACGAGTGTTGCTGGGTCGAGCGGGGGAATAACAAGGGAATAGAACGGTGGTCTATAGATGTTGAGGGTGAGGTGAATTTAACTTGGAAGGGTGTTTTGCCACTGTCATACAAGATGTCTAATGACATACCACCTCGTGTCATCATAAGACATAAATTGTGCTCATCCACTTGCTGAGTATATCTACCAACACTATCTATATGATCTCAGAGTCTATTTGAAATATAGTTCTCAATTAGAGACAGTGGAGATAATGATATGTCAGGAGAAGACTTGTCATTGGGAAGAATATGATAGTAATCTTCTTGTTTTTCTTTGGGGTCTATTGGGTCAACCAAGGATAATTCTGTGGCCATATGATATCTATAATAACCTAGACGCATGGCCTCCCATGTACGAAGGTTTCCTTGAGCACTTCCCAAAGATTCTAATTTCAAAAACAGTTTTCGACTATACCTTTATGTAAGGTGTCATTATGAGGTGCTGTCCACGGTTGGGACATGAGTCACAGTTGATATATATTTGTATACAAACTCACAGCATATGTGTTGTTGTATTTTGCACGACAACTGTTGTAATAAAGTTGTAGTTGTTTTCTGTACCATGTATTTGGCGACTCAGAATGGGTTGGATGGAAAGGACCTATTTTGGGGTTGTCACATCATCTATGCATTACAGGCAACAGATGACTTTCAACATAATATAAACATGAGGATGATGACAATGATATAAGAATTCAATAAAACAAGTTCAAGAATTAATTTAACCAAGAACAAATAACGTCCAAATTGTCAACATGATACTTCTTTGTAGAGTAAAATTCAAGAATGCTTAGAAGAATATTTCTATGAAAAGATACTGGATGAAGCGCAAATATCAAGGATATACCACTAATTTCATGGAGTATAGAAGTCAAAACTTTAACCAACTGTGTATAATAAAGAATGGAATAACAAAAGAAATCACCAGGCATGCGATAGACCGCACTTGCAGGTTATTCCAACAGAGTAATAAAGACGGAACCAGGTCTGGCGTAAAACGCATAGACAGGATATTCCAACAGAATAATAAAGACGGAACTAGGTCCGGCGTAAAACGCACAGACAGGATATTCCAACAGAATAATAAAGACTGAACCAGGTTCGGCGTAAAACGCACAGACAGGATATTCTAACAGAACAATAATGACGGAACCAGGTCTAGCGTAAAACGCACAGACAGGATATTCCAACAGAACAATAAATAATGGAATAACAGAAGAATTTCACCAAGTATAGGGTAGCCCGCGTATACAGGTTATTCCAACAGAATAATAAAGAATGGAATAACAGAAGTTCTCTTCATGAAAACAAAAGGAATAATACCCCTTACCTTAGAAGAAACTGGAAACTGAAATAGTGAGGTAACAAACTTCTCTTCTTTTATAGATTTCCTATCTATAGCTTCTCTCTATAATTTCTCTCTATAATAATTGCTCTATAGCTTTAGTGAATTTGTGAGAAATGAAGGAAGAATGAGCTTTTATTTATAGAAAAATATAATTTTGATAATTACACGTTTTGGGGCTCGAAAAATTACAGTATAATACTTCAACTTTTCTTTTATTCTTAATTTAGTCCTGCAAGTATTATCAAACTTGCACCACCTCCCCTAATAGTAAATAATGTGAATTAATAATTCAATCATGTGAATCAATAGTTATAATCATGTGAAAATATGAATTACGATATAGTACCTCCATTTATACCTCCATTTTTAATTTAATCATACAAGTATTATCAATCTTTCACCAACTCCCCTAATAGTATAAGAATGTGATTTAATAGTACACATATGTGAATAAATAGTTATATAAGCATGTGAATTAGTAGCAATTAATTGCTTATATATCCGATAAATTCCCCGATTTATCAATATAACCCTCAGACATCAATTATCATCGGAATAGATGTCGATTTCCACTAACACTAATAATTCTAACACAATGGAACGATCAAATTCATCTTTAATTAACACGAACTTATTCATCATTAATATTATAACTCACAATATTTAACAACTAGGTCGTTCCCAGGAAAGAGGGGGCTTTCTAATAAGGATTTCACCGTATTGACGCGCAATTAGGTGACCAAACCTCTCATTGGCAGAACTTCTAGACATTATAAATATTGTAATTTAATAATATGAATAACTTTGTCGTCTCAATTATTGATTTAATAATATTTCATATAATACAGATGATACTGTGACAATAATCGAATTAATAATATGAAAGATATGATGCAACAATTACTATAGCAATAATTGAGTATAACTGAGTGACTTCTCACGTAAGCATCAACAATCAATATCATGTGCTACTATGCAACCACACGTATTACTGTACTTTTGCTACCGAGTAGTTCAACAGTATTAACGGTAAAACTTCCGCCGTTATTTTCATAAAAATATTTTTGTCATTTTCTCAATTCGACAATAATTCTGTTGTGGGGTCCATCAATGATTGTTTCATTGTACGAATATTCCTTGCTAAAACGAATATTCTCCGACCAATCGAATATAATATAACAACTTGCATACTTTGCAGAATTTATAAATACTACCCACAACTTTAACATTATTACAAATTCATTCCATAATATTCAAAAATGAAAATTATAGAAAAATCATCTTTATTCATAAAAGTTGGGGTCTTACAATAATCATGACCTGTAATGTTATAGACGATGTGGTAAAAGTCCTCAGTGGCATGTAGTGCATTGATGGACAGTTTTTGGTATGATTATGACCAGGGGTTATTCGGTATAGTCATGACCATTGATGATTTAATGAATATCCTTGGCCCGTAGTGCAGGGATGATTCGATGTTGTGGCTTATTTATTAAGCCGAGTCTCAGCGATTAAGTTGATAAAAAACTTTTTAAATCATAGAAGATAGTAGATTTTATTCTTTACTTGACTCTTTTAATGGATTACTTGTTCCGCTGCAGTTAAACTTGATGTCTATTATATTTTATCAGTTTAACATTATTGAAGACTAATGATAATTTATTCTGCATTATCTTAGTTATAATATTTCTTACTGGGCTAGTTGAGCTCACCCTTTCTTTTATTGTTCTCTTCAAAAAATGAGAATATAGTTGGGACTAGTCAGGGAATGGAGTAACGGTCCAGATAATAGCATTAATAGTCCTCACTATGGCATGACATGCAATATATAATTGTATTTAGGACCTAAGATGTGTGTGTCGTATTTTATACGTCACTTAATAATTGATTTTGGTGAACAACAATAGGGTGATGAGAACCCGACCCTGAAAGCGTCAAAAGTGCACCGCAGTAAAATGAAGATAACAAAAATCTTCTCGTGTCCCTTTGGAGACTTAAAATATTTGTTGCTGTACTTTATATGGAATATATTAATTTGAGTATGAATATTATCGTATTATATACGTCACAATATTTGTATTGAAACTCATAGTATATATGACGTTGTATTTTGCACGACTGTTGTATAATTAAGTTGTATTTGAATTTATGTACCATGTGTGACGCCCCCAAAATAGGTATACATCACCCATCTTGAGTCGCCAGAAAACACACTATAAAAATCATTTACAACTTCATTTATACAACTGTCGTGCAAAATACGACGACATGTATACTGTGAGTTTAAATACAAATACATATACCAACTCTGACTCATGTCACAATTGCACCTTACAAAAGGTACAGTCAAAAACTATTTTAGAAATTAAAATATTTGAAAAGTGCTCAAGAAAACCTTCATACATAGGAGGCTATGAATCTAAGTTATGATAGATATCATATGTCCAGAGAATTATCCTTGGTTGACCCAATAGACCCCAAAGAAAAACGAGAAGATTACTATCATATTCCTTCCAATGGTGAGTCTTCTCTTGACATATAACTATCTCCATTGTCTCCAAGGAAAAATTATATTTCAAATAAACTCCAAGATCATATAGGTAGTGGTCGTAGATATACTCAGCAAGTGGATGTGCACAACCCTGTCTTATGATAACACGAGGTTGTATGTTATTAGAAATCTTATATGATAGTGACAAAACACCTTTCCAAAGTTGGTTCGTTTAACCCTATTCGGTTCACCAAAATTAAATATCAAATGACGTATACAATACGACACACTTATCTAAAATTTTCAATAAAATTATTTCCATACTATTTCTATACTATCCTCGCTCGACTCAGCAACACTCTTATTACCTGAAAGGAATTGTGAAACAAAAGGGTGAGCACAACTAGCCCAGTAAAGAATATCATAACTAAAGATAATTAAATTATCAATAGCTTCTATCAATAATAAATCAGAGATTTAGAACATATGGTAGATGATAAAACTTTTCAACCATAGTTACAGCGGAACAAGCAATCCATTAAAAGAGTCAAATAGACCATCAGGTCTATTATCTTCTCCATGTTAAAAGTCCACCAATAATGTTTTATCCCTGTAACATCAATTAACAATTCCTGTCCACAATCATATGAATAACTCATAATCATAATTGTGATTCTGAATTCCTTTTTGCACCCAGGACGAAGATAATTTTCATCAACTATCTTCACCTGAAACATCAAAAATCATGGTTATACCAAATCACAATCTCTGCTCATAATCATACTAATAAATTTATCTTTGCACTACGGCCAAAGATATTCATTAACAATTCATCTTTGCACTACAGGGCAAAGACATACAACTGTATTTTAGAATAGTCAAGTAGAGCATGATATCTACTATCTTCTACGAATTTAAAAGTTTATTATCATTCTTTTATCGCTGAGACTCAACTTAATAAAAAATCCACATCATCGAATCACCCCTGCACTACGGCCAATGATATTCATTAATATCACATCCATGAATTATCCATGCAGTACGACCAAGGATATTCATTATTATCACATCCATGAATTAATATTTCATTGCTGAGACTCAGCTCAATAATTAATCCACATCATCAATTCATCCCTGCACTATAGGCCAAGGATATTCTTTTAGTATCACGACCACAAATTATTCATGCACTACGGGCTAAAGATAATCGTGTTTTCATCAACGGTCTTGATCATGCCATAAAATAATTCATCTTTGCACCCTTGGTCGAAGAGAATTCATAGCCATAATCATACCAAAAACTGTCCATCAATGCACTACGGCCAATGAAGACCTTTTCCATATCATTTGTAACATTATAGTCATGATTATATCGAATAATCCCTGGTCATAATCATACCAAGTCCATCTATGTACTATAGGCCACAGATAACTTTCAACATAATATATACATGAGGATGATGACAATGATATAAGTATTAATCAAACTAAAACAAGGATAAATATTAAAGACTTTACATTTATCCAAATATTATCAACCACTCATAATCTAATATTATTAATATCATAACAATATTTTAATCACTTCTTAAACTTATAAACAATTTATTTCAATTGTTTACACTTTACTAAATAATGCATTTAATCATTCAAAAATGCCATACTCATAAGATTTCATTACCAATGATTAAATCCCTCATCAAAAATCTGCATATACCTTATATAGGATTTCCAATCCATAAAATCCTATTTTCCAACTTTGTTACTTCAAATAACATATTTAACTCATATATTCGTAACTAAACTATTTTCATGAAAAATACCAAATCAGTCCCAAAAATATTTCTTTTCTGGAATTTAGCAGAATATAGTCCCATAATGAACATATATTTTTCTCGGAATTTTTAAAATTCATTTACTATTTTTCAAAAATCAATTTCTTATTAATTCCTTAAGAAATTAGCTACCTCAAGTTTAACTCCAGAAATTCCCAAATCTTGGCAAGATTTTACACATATTAACGTGAGCTTCTAGTTTTAATTTCATGGTCATCGGAGTTATAGAACTCCGATTATAGCGTTTTTCGTCGAAAAAATCTAAATATTGAAATGGTCATAAATTGCTCATTTTAAGTCAGAATGAGCTCATTTTTGGACAGGAGGTACTTTATACCATATGCTTTCATGTCCCAAAAGTCCGGAATTTTTCTCACAAATTAAGTGGCCGAAAATACCCTTTTAAAATTTTTGGCAGTAGCTGTTTTCCTATTTTTCACTTTTTTGTGCTTTGCTAAAATCAGTCTACACGAAAATTTACAACACCTTTTCCAATGTTTCCATTTGGATAAGTTAGGAAACTCATAGATTTAACTCTAGAACTTGACCACACTTAAAAATTCGAAATATAATAGGAGATATGGTCAATTGAATTTCATGTTCTATTTTCTCCAAAATCTGATTTTTTAACCCTTTGTGATTTCTAATAAACTTTCATGTTTTCATATAATAACCAACATAACTTCTCATAACACTTACTAATACTTCATATACCTATTATTTTTATCAGTCCAATCTTTTTATTATGACTCTCATCATAATCAACGTAACCAGATTATTTTCACAATTTAATAAGGAATGAATATAAAGGATCATTCACCATGCATGTGATAATCCACATAGACAGGTTATTCTAACAGAATAATAAAGAATAGAATAACAGAAAGATTCACCATGCGTGCGATAGACTGCACAGGCAGGTTATTCCCAACAAAATAATAAATAATGGAATCAGGTCCGGCGTAAACGTACAGACAGGATATTCCGACAGAATAATAAATAATGGAACCAGGTTCGGCGTAAACGCACAGACAGGATGTTCCAACAGAATAATAAATAATAAAACCAGGTCCGGCATAAACGTACAGACAAGATATTCCGACAGAATAATAAAGAACGGAACCAGGTTAGACAAAATTCGCACCGACAGGATGTTCTAACAGAATAATAAAGAATGGAATAATAGAATAATTTCACCATGTATGCGGTACTTCGCATATACAGGTTATTCCAACATAATAATAAAGAATGGAATAACAGAAGAATTTCACCAAGTATAGGGTAGTCCACGTATATAGGTTATTCCAACAGAATAATAAAGAATGGAATAACAGAAGTTTTCTTCATGAATATAAAAGAAATAATATCCCTTACGAGTACAACAAATAATATTTATTACCTTTGAAAGAAGAGTACTCCGACTGGTAGGGCGATGATATACTCGAAGAAAACTTTCTCTATGCTCAAAGCTTTCTTAAATTCTAAAGAAATATGCTCAAGATTATAGAAGAAGAACTCTTTCTATAGTTTCTCTCTCTAGAGTTTCAGTGAATTCGTAAGAAATAATGAAGGAATGAGCTTCTATTTAAAGGAGAATGGACTGCATAGTAACTAATTCATGAACGATCCAGATTTATTTACTTTTAAACAGACGGTCCAGATTGATTTACAATAAAGTATAATATATTCTATTTATAATCTAATAAAACGAATAACTTTATAAAAGTATTCTGTTTTATATAAAAAGATTTTACTATTAGCCTAATAAAACGAATAACTTTATAAAAGTATTCTTTTTTATATAAAAAGCTTTTATGTTTTATTACATTAATAATACTAATAAAACAAAACTTTATCATCACTTACTTTGAAAAAAATTCAAATGTCACCCTTAACTTTAAACTTTTATCAATTTAACTATTCACCAAAATAGAAAAATTGAATACTTTTATTTTATAAAATTCGGGGTCTCACACCATGTATCTGGCGACTCAAGATGGGTGATGTATACCTATTTTGGGGGCGTCACAAATATTGTCTCGTAGAAAATATCCAAACTCAAAATAAGTACTCATTATAACTATTATCACACTATTTTATAAAATAGTGAGGACTACTATAGCCACCATCTTGGACCATTACTCCATTCCCCGACTAATTCCAGTTATATTCTCATTTCCTGAAGAGAACAAATAAAAGAAAAGGGTGAGTTCAACTAGCCTAGTAAAGAATATTATGACTAAGATAATGTAATATAAATTATCCTTACTCTTCAACAATATAAAAATTGATAGAATACAATAGACAACAAGTTTAACTTCAGCGGAACAAGTAATTTATTAGAAGAGTCAAGTAGAGCATAATGTCTACTATCTTCTATAATTTAAAAATTCATCATCAATATTTTATCTCTGTAACACATCTCAATAAATAATCCATATCACCGAATTATCCATGCACTATGGGACAAGGATATTTGTTAGTACCACATCTACGAATTATCCATGCACTACGGGCCAAGGATATTCATTATTATCACCGGTGGTCATGATCATGCCAAACACTATCCATCAATGCACTACGGGCCAATGAGGACTTTTACCACATCATTTGTAACATTACATGTCATGATTATATCGATACATAATTCCTGATCATAATCATACCAATCAACAATCCATCTATGCACTAAGGGCCAAATATGACTTTCATTACAATATAAGCACGAGGATGATGACAATGATATAAGAATTCAATTAAGTGAGATCAAGGATAAATTTTAAAGATTTATAATTCAATTTATCCAGAGTTTAAGAATGTCCAAATTGTCAACATGATAACTGCTTTGTGGGGTAAAATTTAAGAATAATATTCATGTATCAAAAATAATTTGGATAGAAAAGAAATCAATTTTTATCGTGAATAGTATCCCAGGTGAATAGTACCCAAGTAAATAGTACCCCGTGAATATGAATAGTGTCGTATGTATGAATAATACCCATGAATAGTACTCCGGTATGAAAAGATTAAAATTTAACAAAAATATCCAGAAAAATATTTCAGTGAAACGATACTAGATGAAGTGTAAATTTCAAGGATATTCTACTAATTTCAAGGAGTATAGAGGCAATACTTATCAAAATAAGTGTATAATTAGGAATATGAAACGAAATAATATTACTTAAATACTACAGAGTAAGGAAGAAAATATTATTATTTCTTACGAATATTGAACAAAAATAATAACCCTTACGAATACGAAAATTAATATCTCTTACCTTAGTAGGAGATTAGATACTGCAATAGTGTAGTAGCAGAATACTTTTATTATTTCTCTCTGATTCTCTCTCTATAGTTTTCTCTTGTGAGTCATAGTAAATTGGTGAGAATGAAAGAAAAAAATAAGCTTCTAGAAGATTTCTAACTTAGCCCTTGCAATGTGAAGAGTCAAGTGGCTTGACGACTGGTAATGTAAAAAGACAAGTGGTTTGACACCAGTAATGTGAAAAGGCAAGTGGTTTGACGCCTGTAATGTGAAACAACAAGCGATTTTGACGTCTGGTAAAGGCAAGTACTATTGAAGAAATTGACTCTTAGATGATGACATATGGGTACCATAGAATAAACTAAACTAACAACAAACATCTCATTACAGACTTCTTATTTATATCAAAGATTGAATAAATATTTATCACAAATCACTTTATCTTCAATCAACATATTTTTAATCTTTCAACACTTATTTATCATTAATATTATAACTCACAATATTGACAACCAAATCATTTCCATGAAAGAGGAGGCTTTTTGATAAGGATTTTTTCTTATTGGCGCGCAATTAAATAACCTAACCCCTTTCTTCGACAGAACTTTCTAAACATTGCCAATAATGCAAATAATAATATGAATAATCGTGTCGTCTTAATTATTGATTTAATAATATAAAATATTATACATGTGATACTGTGATAATAATTAAATCAATAATATGAGATACTATGCAACAACTACTGTTGTAATAATTGAATAAAGCTGAATGACTTATTACGTAAGCATCAATAATCAAAGATAATGTGCAATACCGTGTGCTATTGTGCAACCACACGTATTACTGTACTTTTATTACCGGGTATTTCAACAGTTAACGGTAAAAGTTTTGTCGTTATTTTATTAAAGGTTATTTCTATTGCTTTTTATATCCGACAATAATTTCGTTGTGGAGTCCACCAATGATTGTGCCGTCGTACGGATATTCCCAGATAAAATGAATATTTCCCGACCAAATGAATATTTTATGACAACTTGCTTACTTTACAAAGTTTATAAATATTACCCACAACTATAACATTATATCAAATCCACACTTTATTATTCAAAATAATATTTAGAGAAAAATAAATTTTTATTCATAAAATTTGGGGTCTTACATGAAGCTGTTTCTATTTCTACATCTGTTTCTTCTTCACTTTCCCTTTTTTTTCCATTGTTAAGGATCAGCGAATCGAATAACATTTCTGTTCTAATTTTTGCCTCTTCTTCTCCATCTGAATCAAAATGACAAGAATTGCCTCTTCTTCTCCCTCTGAATCAAAACGACAGGAATTGAACCCGCGCATGGTGGATTCACAATCCACTAGGGTTAAATGCTTTCTAGGTCACTGTACTATAGGCCGACATACAAATGAGTCACTGAACTTTTTTTTTCTTACAGTCAACTCAGCGAACTTTAGTTTACTAAGAAAATATTTGCAATTCCGTTAAGTCTGTTGACTTTTAACGGAATTTGACACAGAAGCAGCTGAATTGGAAAAAAAAAAGGTTTGTGTCAATAATTATCCCACGTGACCTTGATTATATGGATCAAGAAAAAATTTATACCAAATGAATTTTTATTTAATTATTTACAAATAATAATATAAATTAGAAAAGGTTGTCAAAAAAATAAGAAAATAAATAAAAATATATTTAAATATTTTTATAATTAATAACAAATGAATTTTTGTTTAATTATTTACAAATATAATAATATAAATTAGAAAAGATAGTCTAAAAAACAAGAAAATAAATAAAAAATATATTTAATTATTTTGTAATTAATATTAAATGAATTTGTATTTTATTCTTTATAAATATAATAATTTAAATTAGATAAAAATTATTATATTTATAAAGAATTAAATAAAAATTCTGGGAAGATTTTTTTATGAGAATGTGAGAGAGAATACAAAGACTGAAAGGACAGAAGGTAGAAGTAGAAAAGATCGGCGATTGAATCGAATCTCCTGGAAAAGAGACTTAATTTACTTTTTCTTCTTCTGGGTTATCTATGAGTTGTAGAGAGAGAAAAAGAGGAAATCCATGGCAGAAAATTTAGCAAAAAATATATTGTAGAAATTTATCTCACATATTTCACATCTCTGTTTGCAAAATTTATCACTACTTTCCGGATCTACAAGAAAAATAGATACAAGTTCTTATTGGGTGTAAAATCCAATTGCTATTACTACTACAAGATTATCTCTCAGAATCAAAGGTACAAAACAGGGTATAAATGAATCTAAGTTGGGTCAGTTTTATTTTATCCTCTCCATTCTCTCCGTCCGATAGTAGTTGGTGCATGTGATGCTAAATGGTGGTACGGTGGTGGTGGGGTTAAATTTTGGCAGATTTAGTGGTGTGGTAGTACATAGGTGGTTGTGAGGTGGTGATGCGGGCTGGATTTTTGTGTTGTGGTTGTGGCGGTGGTGCATGGGTGGGATATAGGTGGTGATTGTAAATATGAAGTGGTGTGGTGGGCGACTGGGCATTGAGAAATAGACGATGGTTATAGTCTTATAGAGGTGAACACACTGATGTGGTGGCGGCTGTTGGTGGTGAGTAAATTTATAATGGTCGTGAACGGCATTGTCCAATTAGTTTTAGACCACTGCATCCGATTCGTTCATTTGGGTCTGTTTTTGATCAAAATGAAATGTCATAAAATGAAATTATTTTTTAATTTCTACCGTGTATTTTTTTTTGCTAAATTTTCGGATTTTATTATATATATTTTTTATTTTTCCCTAAATATATTTCACATTCCTCTTAATTTTAATTAACATATTTTTGGATTTTGTATTTTATAAATATTTTAATTATAAATAAAATTTTATTTGATATTAATTATAAAAACAATTAATATATTATTTATTTTCTTATTTTTTGACACACTTTTTAAATTTATATTATATTTTAAAATATTTTTTCATTTTCTTCATAAAAATTTGCCTCCAAATCCATAATATAATCACTGCCACGTCGTATAATCACTGCCACATCAACTTTTTTTTATAACTCAGCAGTTTAGCTATTTTTTTCTTGTTAAAATCAAAGCATTTAACGATTTTTTTTAACTTTGTGTTAGAAAAGTCGAGTATGACTAAGGGGCTGTTTGTTTAGAACTTAATGGGTCTGAATGGCTGAATCGGTAAGTGGCTGAATCATTAAGTGCGTTTGTTTTGAAAAAAAATCGTCTGAATGGCTGAATCGGTCAGATGCGTTGGCTGAATGGTTAAGTCCAAATTTTTGGTCTGAATGACTGAATGGTTGGCTGAATGAAGTAAAAAAAATTAAAAATAATACTAAAAATAATAAAAAAAAATATTAACTATTATATTATGTAATATTAAATAAATTTACAACAACTTTGAATTTTTTCAGAGGGGTAAAATATTAAAAATATGTCATTCAGATCTTTAAGATATGTCAGTTATCAAACAGTTTTTTTTATTCAGATTCAGCTCATTCAGATTCAGATTCAGATTCAGCTCATTCAGATTCAGATTCAAATTCATTCAATTTTTATCAAACACCCCCTAAGTTATAAGTTAACTTAAAATACAGTAACTTAAAAAGTATTTAACCCACTTAAAATACAGTAACTTAAAAAGTATTTAACCCAATCAACTACCTTGATCCACTTGACTACATCCATCCCCTACTATTCTTTTGCGATTAAATTTTTACCATTCACTGTAATCTGTACAAGACGAGGTAATTTAATGAAATAGAATACAAACATCAGTTTTACTATGTTGAGTCCATCCTAGTTTTTCAGAAATCATTGTAATAATAATACATAAAACATTGGTCCAAATTTAAAACCCCTAACAGTAATCACCATCTTTTCCCCGACTAACTGTCAAAGGCAAAAAATAATAATAATGAAAAGAAGAAAAAAAAAATCCCAAGCTGAGACAAAGTAGGATATGACCACTACATCTAGTCTCAAAAGAAACATTAAATTAGCCTGACCACCACCTCAATCATCTTAACCGATTTAATGTTCGATAACTACAGCTGGCTTTTTTATATGACGAGCTCATCCAGATATTATACATTATACAGATCCATTGGCAACTTTTTGTACAACTAGAAGAAATTCTATGACACAATTGAATAAAATAATATTCAGAATAAATAAACAAATAGTTCAGTTTTGCACAATATACATTCAAAACTATGCAAATATCTGCTGAATTACAGTCTCGGCATTCCCATTGTACTGCACTAGAAGATGGATGGCATCCGCCCTTGGCAAAGCGAGAAATTCCTGCACCAATTTGTAAACATAAACAAGCAGCAATAATCTAACAGTGTCTATCTTACTAAGATTATCTCAACAATCATACATTTTATATTAAGAGAAGGCGGCAGGAATAGAGATGGCCAAGAAAAAATGATAGCTACCACTATGTTTTGCAGTACTTACGACCACGAAATGGAATCAGACAAGTACATTAACAAAGAAAAGTCTTTTTCTGATGACTAGTAAAATTTAAAAAGGCACCAGTCACTATAGCTAATGACAATAAATTTTGTGGTTTAACCCAACACATGCTAGATTGAAAACACATAATATATGAGTGACAAATAAGGGGCATTTTGTTTTGCGCTTGTGATAAAAAAGAGGTTGGAAGAAAATATCATGAGCTTTAAAGAAAGTGCAAAGCTCACCATCACTTTAAGTATTGCATTTTCATCACAAACAACATCTCTGGAAGATACTTGAGTTGGGCTGTTACCATCTTCCTGCATCCTACTGCTTGAAGATACAGTAACTTGGGAAGAGTCGTGAGTGCAAGTATCTGCATTAGACTTGGAAGCAGCATCGGCAAGTAAGGGAGTACTAATTTCTTTTAGCGAATCGATCTTTAGAAGACCTTCAAACCCATCCTTACACATTTGAAGTTTAAACCACTCACTGTGTGTGTGAAGTGTTGCTCTTATTATCTTCATAAGCCGGGGTTCTTCAATACCAAGCCTTCTAGATATAGCAACCTATGAATGGTCAATGTCAATGCTTAAAAGCTAGATTGAGAAGAAATACTGGAAAGAATGTTCTACTATCTCAATAAAAATGAACAGTCCAATGAGAGTAGAAGCCAGGACCAGGCCATGTATGTACGGTAGATACCAAGTTCACTAATTCTACAGATATTCATAAACTATATTCATCCTTTGCAGAAACTACTTGTACATTACATAGAGACAAAAGAGTAGACTGCAAAATGTAGATCAACAACATAGAATTTTCAACGGTATGGAATTTTCAACTCGACTACTAGCCATTGATTTTTAGAAAACACAGGGAGATTACTATACTTTGATTTGCGGTCCAAATGTTGACATGTATGAAGACTATCAGTTAGTGCCCCCTTTCCTACCTTACATCCCATCAAAAAGTGTTATAGAAAATACTGTCCCATGGAGCATCAGCAGGAAGCAGATAAAATTATATGCACAATAGGGAACCTGCTAGGATATATTGGAAGGTCGTAAAAGATTAACATTCTTATGGGGAAATGCACAAATAATAATACAATTTTAAGCCTAAAATATATAATACTACCTACGTGCAATTGGGAACCTGCTAGGGTATATTGGAAGATTATAAAAGATGGAACATTCTTATTGGGAAACTTTTGCATGTTCTGAAGGGCTAGTTAGGCTGGCCGAGAGTGTAAAATGTGTTCATAATCCAGTCAATCACGGCAAGAAGAAACCATTGACACAAGTTGATGTATTAAATGCAGTAACACCTACTGTGCAAAGGACCTTGTCAGCTAGGCACATAGCACAACACAATTCAAGCATAAAAGTCAATAAATGAAATATTCAAATAAAAGCTATAAAATGCATTGGCATAGAATAAAGTCGTCAATTTAGCATGGTAAACAGGTTGACACTCGAGCTATCATTTTACTAATAATAAGTAAACCTCCAATACCGAGAAATGTATTTTAAGTGCATGGCACGATTGCTGCAACTAAAAAGCAGCAAACACATCGTTGCAGTGTAATTTATTCATGTTACAAATGGTGACATACCTGGAGTGAAGTTGCAATAGCATATAAGGGCAAGCCTTCTCCTAATGTCTCTTCATTAGGTCTGAGCAAAGTCAACAATGTCTCCTTTAAGGGCTTCAGCAAAGCTGGATCTCTAGCTGCCAAAGGACCCAAAGAAGCACAAGCAACCTTAAGTGCACAAGAATGATCGCCAGATCTAACCAGCTTAAAAAATTCAAGCTGCAACAGAAGGAATATATAAGTGAATCCCTTGTTAAATCACCAAACAAAAAGCATTCCACCCACATCATGCGTAATGATCCAAACTCACCTGCTTAAGTTGGAACAGCAAAGCAGGATTTTGTGCAAAAAAGTCTGGATCCACAGCATTTATTTCTTCAACAACTTCTGCAGCCATTCCTCTGCTTGCTAATTCCTTCATTCCAAGCACAATCTCATACTTATTTTCCCTAATGCTTATAGCATCTAATGTGGAAGATTTATCAGAAGCCTGCAGAACAAAAAAAAATCAATAATCAATTCACCATAACAAATATTATAATTATAAGTAATACCTGTTGTTATTTTGACATATATGGGCTAGAAATAGTGCTAAATCTTGTTTGCTACTTCCACTTACAACTTCAGGGATGAACTCTAAATCCTCATGTCTCCCTCTCCAACGTTTGCGTTTATTCCTCTCTCCAATTCCCCGACTACTATTTTTTTGCAGGACTTCTGAAATTTCAGGCTGATTTGTTCCACTTGTACTACAGTCTTCATGGTTACTTGTTATTTCACAAGGGTACCGCTCTTCAATAGTTTGTGCGCTAATCACATCAATATCAGTTTCAGTAGAAACTTCCATGTTAGAATTATTCGTCGAGATTTCAGTACCATGTTTACCAGATCCATATTCAACATCAGAAGAACAGGTCCCCGATAAACATCCAGGCTCTGGTTGATTAATTTTAATAGGTCCAGAAATAATATTACTTCCTTCTGCTGAAGATGGAATAAAATCAATTGACAGAAACATTAGAAACAAATAAATACATATTAAAATAAAAATAATGTATGATAACGACAAGTATTCACCAGATGCAATACCAGAATCCACAATTCCCCTATAGACGCAATACTCGTGAACAAGTTCATCAAGAATGGAAACATCTAGCTTCATCCGGCATAACTCATTCTGAAAAGCGTAAAATAAACAATAATGACAGGAAAGACACTATTTCCAGAAATTTATTGTATATCAATCCCAATACATATTAATAAACAATTGGTTACACCTTTTTGTTCATAAGAAATACAACTAGAAACGTTAAGAACCTGAAATGCCTTGAGCAAGTCACCCTTAGCAAATCTCAAGCTATCAACTGCCCCTTGTCTTGTAAGCTCTACAGCATGAGCAAGGGCTTGTATGTCCACCTGATTTCAGAATCAAACAAGGAATACAACAACAATAAAAATACAAGCTAGAAATTGTATCTATTAGTGTCTGTCAATTTGATGGCTGGGAAAACAAGAAAAAACTGTGCATTCACAGACCCGAAAACGATTATTGAACTTTCTTGATATCCCTTCTAAGTACTTAAAGTTTTAATGGGCTTTTTAAAACTCTCACCTCATCAAATGGAGGGGCTTCATACAAGCTCTCCTGCAGTTTTGCAGCAGGATCACGTTCCTCTAATAGCAATCTCTCAGTGAGATCTGAAATGGGTGATGAAATCCCTTGACGAAAGCAAAATCCCTTGTGTATGCTGCAGATTAGAGGGAGACTATCAAATATTGCTAAAAGCACAGATAGATTTTAGTAAAAGTAGAAATATAACTTGATGATACCTTATCAAATATCTCACTGCCATAGAAAAAACTGGGTCATATGCATGTAAATGAGCTCTTAAAACAGAAGACATCAACCCAGCAATGTCAAATCTCCTCTTTTCAGACCACTGAAAAAAGCATATAAAAAAATATTACGAAAAATCCACCTATAATATACTCATCTTGCAAAAATTGGTAGATTCATTTGGGCCGTGTAAATATATGGGCATGACAGCCCATAAACTCACTATCCAGAACTTCACTACATAATGCATCATCATCATCCTTTAATCAAGACTTCAGAAAATAAAAAATCTACTATAGATAAAATTTGTGAATTCTGGACACCTATAACATGCAATAAATCCTCTGTACACTAGGGACCTTTAAAACATAACCGCGAGTACATAAGAAGTGTGCCGTATATATTTTCCACTCTTTCCATCCCAAATGGGGATCCACATCTTAAAGGAAATTGAAATAAAAATGAACTCTAACATAATAAAACACCCAAGCTTGAAACCTAAGAAGCAAGCATTCGGGTGCGGGGATACGCGTGTGTGACACAGGAATATGGGGGTAATATACCAATTTATTTTAACTTGGAACCATAGGGGTGGAGTTAAAAAAGTTACAAACTTCAGAACTAAAATTAAAATTTTGAAATAATGTTGGGGCACTTTTCTGTAATTTGGCCATTATATTACTCCCTATATCCCACGATCAAAGTCCTTCTTACTATTTTAGTCAGTCCTAAGTTAAATGTCTACTTCTTTTGAATAACCTATTTTTACAATAATTTGCTTATAATACCCTTACTATTAATTGTCATATTTATATTCTCTGTGCATATTTATGGAAAATCACTAGTCAATAGTCATCTATAAAAAACTATACAATTAAATGAGAATTTGAATATAGACAATTTTGTCATTTTCCTCTCTTAATATGAGAAAAAAGTCAACTAATACTTTTATCCTGGGATAGAGGGAGTAATAGACTACAAAGTTCACACAGCTAACTTGGTTACGACCTACGACTTACGTCGATTTGGAGAAAAGAAAAGAAGAAAGAAGAGGAGAAAATAAGAGAGCATCCCCGCGGTACCAAACTGAGCAACAATCGACATCAGGACAGCATAATCGGTGGCAATAGCAGGTATTCTTTACTTTTTCGCTCTCTTCTCTTTTTCCTTTTTCTCACTCTTCTTTTCTCTTTTCTTCTCCTCTTTCCAGTTCTCCTCTCTTTCCCTATTCGATTGTGGTGGCTGTTCAATTTTGGTGGGAAGATGAACTCTTTCTTTGTAGATTATGGTGGGAAGATGAACTGGAAAACAAAAAATCAAAAATTTTGGGATACACCATTTTCCGCAGCCCGTGAATATCTCACCGCACCACTGCCACACCCGCTCCCCCACCACACCCCGTGTGCAGTTCGTGTGCTAAGTGCCACACCCTGCTTCCTAGCTTGAAACTACTTGAATATTTTGATACCTCGATCTTCAAATAAGACCTTCTTTTGGGACGAAATAAAAGGGAAAAAAATGGACTCCTAATTTGGAATCAGTATTTCCAACTCACCTGAAAAAAAAATCAAGTCATTACAACCAAAATTTTAGCTGCCTCTGCTGTCATATCATAATAAATCAATCAACTACCTATTCAGTAATGAAATGCAATTGATGAAACATAAATTTGTGTTGAAGCTAAAATTCAAAGATATCTACTTCAGGGTTCGTGTCCTCACAATAAATAAATTACTTAGAAACCTATATAAATCCATAGAAAGAGTTGTTTGCTACAAAATTTTGGTTCTCTTATATAGTTGAGATTAGGCTAAAAGCTTATACCATAACCACAAATTTTCTACTCTGTACTAATTCACAGACATAATGGATGATATCCTTTAAAACTATCTTTCAACTTCATCTTATCCTCCCCTTCAATCAAGCCCATAATCCATGGCATGAAATATTGTACTCCTACATTTTCAGTAATTATAATACTCAACTATCAAATACTTGTTCATCAATCGACAACTGAATAACTTTTATACAGGGTTGACAGTAGAGACCTTGCCTTCCAAAAGACAAAAAAAATGTCCCATAATATTTTTTGATAATAATAAAACTTTACGCTTTCATAGTAAGCAGAAGTTGACCTCCTTTGATCATCCCAATCAGTTGTTTAATGTCAAGTGCTCTAACCCAATAGATAAGTGTATAATATTTATTTTTTCTTTACTTGTATACACAGTCATTTAACTAAGCATATAAATAAGAGCATACTTCTATTATTTTTTAATCGTTCTACTTGTTCACAGATTCTGAAGCCCAGCTGGAGCACTACACAAATTCATCCGGACACTAATAAAGTAAGTTCCATAGCTCATAATTATATTTGTTGATTTGGCCTGTTGGCACTATTAAGCACAATTATTATACTAATGCTAAATCAAAAAGTACATATGATAAAGGAGTAATAACTGTTCCAAGAGAGAATATTTACTGGCTACTGCCTACCTCATCTGCCACAGGAGAAGTCTGATCATCTTTATCATAAATAAAGGCAAGTAGGACATGCTTAAATTCCTCATACGCTTCCTAATGACGAAACAAACATATGTCAGGGCCAAAGAGAACCAAAAAATATATAGAAGAAACTGTACCTCATTCGTGTAACAACATTACCCAAGTACATCAAAAATATTCTACAAGAGCAACAAGAAAGGACTTTGATTAAAGAACCTCAAATAGCTTTAATCTAGAGCATTTTAGATGAAAATTCAGAACAGCAAAGATGCCATCAGAAAACCATTATTTTTTTTATATATTTTTTAAAAGTTGCAGTTTTAAATAACCTTCATTGTTAATGTCATAGATATACCTTAATAATGGTATAGGACCTCCATCCCAATTCCCAATTCAAAGGCCCATCTTACTTTTTGAGAATGTCCCAAATCCAAACAAAGAGCCTACTTCTAATTAAGCACAAAATTTCAGCATTTTCAAACTTGCCATCCTATAGTGGTTGCAAAGACTTTGGTTAGGTGGGCCATAAGAACCTAATTATTTCATCAAAAGATTGAGGTCACATGGGGCTTTCTTTTCAAGGACAAAGAGAGAAGTAAAGTAAACAAAATGACAAATATGACACACTAAACTCAGGTCCTCTGATAGTTGAAACACGGAAATAACAATTAATAAAGGATTTTTAATTTCAAGTTGATCAGTTAGAAAGGGAATTAACCGCCCTATTTAATAAAGTAGGATAAAAGACTGTTTATGCAATACAGTGGTATAGAACTAAAATAAGCAAAACACACAAACAGGGAGGGTTAAAGAACATTACATACAGGATAAGCATCAAGGGCACAAGGTGCCAGCGCGTTTCGCAGGCACTTTATGGCAGAATCGCGATCCTCCAAAGTTCCTTTCCTTAGAAGCTCAATAAATTTCTGGACAGAATTTATTATAAAATTAAATAAGTACAAGACAGTAAACAGCATGCAGCTTACAGGTATGACATTAATTTTTTATAATAAAATACTCCCCGTCTTCAAAAGAATGAGTAAATGTACAATTATTTTTGTCCCATAATAATGAGATAAAGTAAATAAAGTGAAGGTAATTATGTCATCTAGTGGGGTCCATTAGTATAAAAAAAATTACTAATTACTTTATGAATCTTGTGGGACCAAATTTGAAACTTTATTTACTTTCTTTCCTCTACTTTTGCTTATTTTAATATGTACAAAATTTATATATTTTTCATCCTTTTGAGGACAAGGAGAGTAGTGGACATGGATTAAATTGTTATAATTTGAGCCTAAATTAATGTGGGTGTCATTAATTATTTTTAATGATTCTATATATTAATGTGTTCTATTCTATTCCATGAGTAGATTAAATTAAGCTCAAATCCATGGAGTAATAAATGAGATATTAACTCCCAAATATCACACTTGGAAATGATAAATTATAATAAATACATGTGAGAAAAAAATCAAGTCCCATATCGGTTAAGAACTAAACTTTTAATGTGTTTATATATAAGAAAATTGCTCTTGGGTTTGGGCCCCAAGGGGCACCCCACTTTTTTGGAAGGGAGAAGACCTAGCCAATGCTTGGTTTGAACTCACATGTGCACGCCGCCACCAACCGACCGGCCTGGCTTGGGCTTGTGGGTCTGAGTTTGGGTCCTTGTATATAATTTTTTAGACAAAATTTATTTAATTTTTAATTAAAATTTATTTATTTAGTTCTATTATCAAAACTGTGTCGTTTTGGGAAGCGGTATCTGCTGAAAGGGTATCGGTTTGAACGGGTGCCCCAAAACTACGTCGTTTTGTTGCGCCTATTCTACTAAGCCTAAAACAACGTACTTTTGATTTTGCTAATGCTAAAACTACGTCGTTTTATGGGTCCGAATAGACGCGCCCATTCTGAAAATGATCAAAACTACGTCGTTTTGACCAAAGGATGACATGTCATGCCTTTTCAGAAGCATTCCATGCCTTTTTAAAGGTTAAGTGTCCATCCGAAGGGTCACCAACCCCTCCTATAAATAGATAGGAGGGGGCAGCCTTCTCCTTCAATCATTCACAAACAATTAAGCATTATTAGTTATTCTAGTCTTCAGTTTTTTCGTCAGTTTCATAGTTATTTTGAAAAAGAGTTAGAGCATTTATTTTTGGTTCGTAGAGTATACTTTTTGTAGTGCTGCTAAAGTATACGGTGTCATTGTATCATGGGAGACAAGTGCTATCAATTCTGAGCACCATATGGAGGGCATAATTATCTTAAGGACAGTACCAGATACTAGTCTTACAAATCTTTTTCTACATTTTTGTTTATTTGAGATAAGTTAATATATATATATAGTTTTCTTCTAACCCTCTTAAACTTGAAAATAGATATCCAATTTGTAAAGAAATTGAGTCCAATCTTATATAAAATGATTCATTCTTTGTACAATTTGCTTGAGATGATCATGAGTGTATTTTCCTTTTAGGTGATATCATGATATACATTTTAATTAATATTTGAAAGGAATTTGTTTTTGTTGATAGCAAAAAAACTGTTTACCCGAAGACCCGTTTAACATAGGCATAGACAAAGGATATATCACTTTATGGTAAACGATTTAATCAATGTGAAGTACAAAAGCAAATTTTTTAAAAAAATAAAATTTACTTTAAAGCATTTATACCACTTATATGGGAATCCTGCCCCCTGGCCGCTTACACAATTTTAGGTAAAATTCTCGTTTCTTTACTACTCAACTGAACCTAAGTCTACGAATAAGCTACCTTATTAATTACTATTATGAAAGAACAACAGAATTAAATTGAAGTATAAATATATTCCATCCAAAAAGAAGCGAAACCTGCTAAGCGTACCTGCTTGTGTAAACGAAAGAGAAGGCGGTGATCGTCGAGGACGAAAGGCGCGTGCAGACGTAGGAGATCAATGGCGGAATCAATGTCTCCAAATTCTAGCAACCTTCTGATCTGGTGAATCAGTAATCGCGACTGATAAGAAGAGGAATATGAAGATGGAGAGGAAACGGATGCTGAGTCTTCGATTAAGTTTTCGGATTTTGCGAATTCGATTATTAGGGCGTCCAGGGTTTCCCAATTTACATGTATCGAATCCATTAAATCTTCTTCTGTATTTTGCAATTGGAGAAAGAGACAGACCGGAGGGGACTGGAATTTCCCAATTGCAAAAAAGGCGGCGACCAAAGATAAAAATAAATAATTAAATAAAAGGAAAATTGGAGGTTAAACAGATTGTCACGTGCCTGTTCCTAGTTGAGTTGTTAGTCTTTTTCATCTTTCTTAGTTATTTGTCGTAACAAGTTTGTTTTTAATTTAATTACGACACATATTAATATATAATTTTTATTATTATATTCGTATTTAAAAAATTATTATCAGTATTATTTATTTATGTAATTAATAATTACAAAATATATATAAATATTCATAATATATATCATTCTTAGTTTTATTACGACGACTAAAATAAGATTAATTTAAATGAAGTTAACGTCTCTCTTATTATAAAAACAATTATATCTCTAATTCTGGAACAGAGGAAATATATCAAAAATTAAACTCTTTTTATAAAAATAATCTTGTAACTATCTTGTTTAAGTTTTTGTATTTTACAAACATTTATAGAAAAATGAGAAAGTCAGGTTTTTAAGTCTTAAAAGTATAAGCAAGCACGTGACACACAGTACGGACAGAGATTACTCAACTGGACTTGTTTAGGGAATAAAGTTGAAACATATTTAAATTTCTTTTTGTTAATCATACAAGATTGATTTGATGCTTCCTCTCTTCCATGAGTTCCGTTTGTTAAATAATTTAAACTTTATCCTTGTACATAGCATGCCTCTCTTAATTTGTTTACAGCTCAACTTTCGTTTTCAATTGAGCTATATCCTGATGGCTTAACCAATCTTCTGGATTCCATTTGTTTTCTCACTCTTACTGCATCATCCCATCTTCCAGCTCTTACGTACATATTTGACAAAGTCACATAACTTCCAGCATTTTCAGGTTCCAAATGGACCAAATGTTCCGCTGCAACTATGCCAATCCTAATATTCTGCTGCCCACGAGACGCTGCTAGTACAGCCCCCCATATACACTTATCGGGCTCTACAGTCATTCTGCTAATAAAACCAACAGCATCATCAAGTCGACCAGCACGGGCTAATAAATCAACAACACAAGAAAAATGTTCTATTTTTGGGTTAGAGCCAAAGTCAGTAGTCATTCTGTGGAAGAGTTCGAGCCCTTCATCTACAAGACCAGAGTGACTGCATGCGGATAGCACTGAAGTAAACGTTAAAGAGTTGGGGCAAATTCCAGACTGATGCATCTCCTGAAAAAGCTGAAGAGCAGCTTGGCCAAACCCATGCATTCTAAACCCTCCTATCATTGCATTCCAAGATACAATATCTCTACTTGCCATGTTTGAAAATACGGAATGTGCCACCCCAATGCATCCACTTTTGGAGTACATGTGGATCAGTGCATTTAAAACAGGAATAACAGAACTGAACCCACTTTTCCTGATATAGGCATGTATTTGTTTCCCAGATTTCAAATCACACACGGGCAAAACAGTGGATACTGTTGTTTGATCATTCTGAATTCCAACTATTTGCATCTCTCTAAAACAAGATAGAGCCGAACGTCCCATTCCTAATTCAGTAAAACCATGAATCATTGCATTCCAACTAACAACATCAGATTTGTCCATAAAATTAAATACATTGATCACTTCTTGAATTCTCCTACTCCTAGCATACATGATCAACAAGGCAGGTCCAGCAGACTTGTAGAATGAAATTCCTTTCTGCATTTTCATTCCATAGGCATGAATTTCTCGGCCAAATGTTAATGCCTCCATAAGCCGGCAAGAGACAAGGGCACTAGAAAGACAATCCAAATCGGCACAAACTTTTCCTCTATACATCATGTCCCTGAGGACACTCAATGCTACTTCATGCCTGCCAATCCTTGAATAACCTGATATCAATGTAGTCCAAGAAATAATATTAGGGTCCTTAATCTTCTCAAAAACTTTCCACGCTTCATCACATTGTCCTATGCGGCAATAAGCATCTATTATAGTGTTCCAAGTGACTCTATCAGGCTCAAAGCCTTCCGATCTCATATAACCAAACAATTCAATAGCCGATGCAAGAAACCCATTACTCACATGCCCTGAAATAAGTGAATTCCACGACAACAAATCTCTTTCCACCATTATGTCAAAAACCAGCCTAGAACTCCGAACATCCCCACATTTAGAGTACATATCAATCAGTGAATTACATATTTGTAAATTCATTTCGACCCCAAAAGTAATGGCCTCTTTGTGGATTTGTGTCCCCGCATTTAAGCACAAGGACTGTGCACAGGCCCTTACAACATTTGGGAAAACATACTTATCAGGGAGCACTCTGTTCAATTTCATTTCACTGTAAGTTGTTAAGCACTCATTAGGCATTCCATTGCGGGAATAAAATGCTAGAATTGCAGTCCATGCAAAAACATTTGGGTGAGACAATTCGTCGAACAGACGGTGTGCAGAATTAACATCATTGCAATCTGCATACATTTGAACCAACTTGGTGGTCATGAAAGGGTCCTTGTCTAGCCCATAAATGATTACTTTTTGATGGGTTTGTTTTCCTTGATTTAGTGCTTTTGAGTTGCTGCAAAGTTGAAGTAAATGGTTGAGTTCAAACGGGGACAGGAGTTTGAAAGTTGGGTTGAATAGAGATGTTGCCATACTCTCATCTCATTTAAAGGGAAGGAAATTTTGACGGAGAGTTGGAAGAAGGGAGTAGAAACAGTTAAGACTTGATTGTTTTGAAAATGTTAACGGATTTGAACCGCTCGGCTCAGCCGGTTCTCCTATAAACTATATTCTTACTTCAAACTTGGTATAAATAAGTAGTACCAAAAAAACACAAAACACTTGATCTAATTAAGTTTATAAAAAATGATCAAGGGCCAAAAACTTTAAATTGCCAAACACGCACTTTTATGGGGTTATGCCAAAGCGCAACTGTTGAGAGATATTCTTGACCTCAAATCTTCAAAATTTTGGCAAGGCGCTGTGCTTGGAGTCAGTGACATGAAAAGAATTGCGCTCTTACATTTTTGTAAGGCTGTTTTAATTTCAGATCAGGCCATTTCTTTGTTATCTAATTCACATGAACATATAAAATATTTTGCTGGTGAGTACCAACTAAATCTCTTAACCGTAATCCTTTAAGTTTGAGAGAACAAGAATTTTCAACATAATATTGCATTTAAACTTGAAATTGGTCCAGAAAAAATTGTTTTTTTTTAGAAAATTCAGAACAATTTACATTAAACAACCCAGCAACAGCTGGTAAATTATACAATGCCACAATGAACTAAATAAATCAATTATAAGTTAAATTTAAGAATAAATGCCAAAGTTTCTTACTGGGAAAAGGTCAATCACTTGTGTATAAAATACTAATAAACATAACAACTCCAGCCTCCATATTCTGTGGACAAGGAGGGGGACCCAATGGGTGGCTCAAAACTGTGTCAGTATCTCAGCACCATCCTCTGTTATCAAAAGGGTGTGCTCAAACTGGGCTGACAAGCTTCAATCCTCTGTAACAACTGTCCAATCATCATTCCATATTATCGGATTTATACTACCTATAGTCAACATTGGTTCTGCAGAAACATAACATGAAATGATTTTAGAACAAAATCAATAATTATGATTCTTGCCAATGAGATATTTAAGACAATAATTCACAAGACATTGAGAAGACGGGCACTGTCCGACAATTAGTAGTTCAAAATGTAATACAGATAAGAAACATTATCCAAACTCCAACCCAATAGATATCTGCCTTTACAGAATTGCATTGATGTCCCAGTATTGCTGTTTTATACAGTACTATGGACAAAAAGAATTAAGTAGATTCTTGAAACTGCATAATCATAGCGACAGATATTCAAAACCCTAGGTTTGAAGAACATTTCTAGATTACCCTAGTGTGGAGAAAAACAACTGCAAGAGATAATCTATATGTATGTGCATATAAGCATGACAGTGTTGAGGAGAGCTAGGTTCTTTTAAGAATGAAATTATGTTACCAATAGTGAAGGTCTGGTTCAAAACCATGTGTCCTCGATCATTATTCCCTAAAAGAAGAACAAAAATCATTGCAAATGTCAGTTAGAATGTTAGAAAAAGAAGAAAAAACAATTAATGGATCCATAAGTAGAGAGAGGAGCTGTACAATTTTGGAAAACATGCACACACATAAAGGTAAAGTTGATCAAGGTAATAGCACGTGCAAGGATAAAGTTGACATCAAACTATAGCTCATGCAAAACTAAAAAGAACTGGAGAAAGTTTGTATTTGAAGCTCAGAAGAATTACTGAAGTGTAGGATAACCGGATCACAGTGAAAAACACGTCCCACTCCATGGCCTACGAACTGTTGGACAACACCATAACGATGTTTATCTGCATGGTCACTTGAAGAAGAGAGCATAATAAGTTTGATTAAATTTTCTTAAGAAACTTAAGATTAGTATATTCTTGCACAGAGATGAAAAGTCTCAGTGCTATATAAAAGCAATAAGAGGTATAAAGGAATATATATATATATATATATATATATATATATATATATATATATCAAAAGTCAAAATAAAAGAACTTCCATGCACTGAATATAAAATATTTTGAACAGAAGAAGCTGAGATATCACGGAAATGTTTTAGCTTGCCAACTACTATACTTAACAATGTGTTTTAAAACCCGGATTGGCGGTCGGACACTGGTCCACCTTTCGATCAGCTTTGGACCAATGACCCGGTTTTGGTCAAAACCCGGGTTGGTCCATTAAACGGTGGTTCAACCGGTAAATCCGGTTAATTGACCCAGTTAACCCGATTTTTAATTTATTTTTTACCAAAAAAAATTTAATATTGTAAATCATCGTTATTATGTTTTAGTTCATAAAAACGAGATTTTTAAATTTTTTATTAATTACTAATAATATATTTTTTATATATTAATGACGTCATTGGGTCAATAACGGTTCACTGGTTGGACCAGTGACACATCCACCCGATACCTTTTCCGGTTCGATGATCGGTCCGGTTCTGAGAACCTTGCAATTAACATAGCATTCCAAGTGGCTAGAAAGATAAAAGTAAACAAAGGAATATAGAAATCAAGAACAAAAAATTAATCATTAAAAATTAAGAATGGAGATCAAAGTTAACAACAAAGGAAACGACTAGGGAGGCGCAACTAAACAATATAGAAGAGTTTCTTTAGCTCATGTCTTACTGAATTGTTCTTCCTATCTTCTTGAACTCCACTCCTGGTGCACAAATTGATATGGCTTTTTGTAGACATTCTTTAGTTACCTAGGGAATGAAGGCAAGAAGTCATTCTCATAAACTTATAATAGAGTATGGAAGAATATAAAGGCATGTTTTAAGAAAATTTAGAATTACTTTTTTTATTAGCTTATTTTCTAAATCAATTCCCTAAACAATAAATCTTTTCTTAAGCTTAAAAAAAGGTATCAAGGAAACAGGGGCTGGTAAACATGATACTAAGGCCTTCAAGTACCGACTGAGCTAAGATCAATTATTTTTATAATAAAAATGTAATTTTCATATAGAAAGAATTTTGCCAATACATTTCACATTCAAATACTTCTCTAGATGCTAGTTTCAGGTTCCTCTTAAATTTTGTCTAGTCACGAAAGCTTTTCTGCAGCATCTCAATAGAAACTTGCTTTCTTTCAACTTTCCTTTCCTTGAAATAATCCTAATGGAAAATTATTTAGTACTATTGACACAGTGGTGGATTCAGATGTTGAGTAGGACTGGGATTTTGTTATTCTAGTCGGTAGAAACTTCAAATTGAGATATCTTTTGACCCGGAACCAAGGGAGTATGACCTTTTTTCTTGGTCAGCATCTATGATGTTTCAAACGTCGCAAAAATGGCAAAATGCTTTAGAATTCTAGTTTTCAGTCACTCAATTGAGGCTTAGGTTGGACAGACTATGATGACTACGAGTGTCTTGATTTAACTTTAAATGACAAGGAACAATAAGTAGAAATATATGCTATATTGGCACTTAAACAGGGCATATGACACAATATGAAGTTCTTAGGTCACCAACATAAATTGAACGACACAATAATATTATGATGTTGGACAAAGATATAAGGCATCCAAAATAGCAAAATTCTAAATGTCCGTGTTAAGTAGCTGGGGTGAAGCCACCCTTTAGGGTGGGATTTTTTTTTATAATATAAGATAAATTTAGAAGAAATTAAAGTGTAATAAATAAATTGACCCCACAAAAATTTTATAATTTTTTATTATAGGGGTCAAATTGAATTTTTTATAACTTTCTCAATTTCATATTACTTCTACTCTTTGATGTATGCATCTTCCTCTAATATTTTTAAAATAAATAATAATCTAATTTATATTATTTTTATAACATAAGAAATTTAAATATTAATTAATAAAATTGTTATTAGACAGGCGTACTAGGGGTCAATAAAGGGTGTGAATGTATATATAATGTTATTACTTGTTATATTAACAATATTGTAACAAAATACATGTTTTATATATGCAATTGGTCAAAAAACACAAAATTATTTTAAAAAATTGGCTCGGTTGCGCTGCCCCAGAACCCCGTCAAATTATTTCTAGCATCGCAATAATTTGACCCCATTGAATAAAAATTCTGACTTCTCCACTGTAGCTTTATCCAACTTGCTCGCTTAACATGTAGAAGACCAAACCCATACAGCTACATCAACTACATTGTTTATGTATTATAAGGAATTATATCCTTCAAAGTTGTTCCCAAGAGTAAATTTTAATTATTAAAACAAACCTGAGTTGATTAATGTCGCAAGTTAGCACATCTCACGGCCGTCACTTAAGCAAAGCCCAAGCTAAAGCACCTAACATAATTCCTGAATTTCATCATAATTCAGGCTATTCAGCATATTTACATCACTAAAGATAACAGTGATCATCTTTATGTACATAAAGTAATCAAAATTAGATCTCGCCCTCATACCATCATGAAAAATGCAGAAATGATCCCAGTAGAACAAAGGCAAAGCTTATAAATTTCCACCTAACTAACTGAGCTTCAAAGGGGGAAAATCTTATAGACTAAGACAATCATGTTTATCAACTCAGTATGGCCAGAGATGATGAAAGAAATTTATTGGACTACCTATAGCTGGCCTTAGGCTATTATTCAGCCATTCCGTACCTGCACCAAATTTCTGGCTTTGTCATCAACGTCTCCACAAAAGAAAGTTGCTGATGTATCACCATGGTAACCCTGTATATAACAATCACGTATATGAATAAAAACTGAAGCCAAATTGGCAAGTTGCAGATTGTTTACTAAACAACAAATAAATGATATTATTATCGATATAACAAGTAGATGAAAAATACATGATTAACCAAAGGAACAAGATCTTACTCAAAAGTGCATTTTTCAAAAACCACCATAAGAGATTATAGGATTTTACTGAAATTTTGTCAGTCATACAGTAATCAATTTATTCCATGCATGCCTATCAAAATAATATATTTTTGATTATTGCAAACATAAATGTTGCAAACCATGGTTTTCAGACCCGGACCGGTCATCGAACAGAAAAAAGTACCGGGTGAATTGGTCACTAGTTCAACCAATGATCAAATCGTTATTAATCCAGTGATGACATTAATAAATAATAAATAATTAAATATATTAATTATTACTCCCTCCGTAACGAAATAATCGTCCTAATTTGTTTTGACACGCTATTTAATAAATTTTTCTTTTACCTAAATTACCCTTTTTGATCACTTATTAATTGAAGTATTTCTTCACTTTTCTATTACCCCAATAATTGTTCTTTCATTTTTCTAGGACCCCAATAATTACTCTTTTATATGTCATTTAATTTTCTAAAAATATATTTTTTGTAACTCACATTCCAATAAGTACATTAAATAGATTATGAGGGTATAGGGATGCACAAAAGGCCCGAGGCCCGCGGCCTGGCCTGGTCAAAGCCTGGCCTGGTCAAGGCCTGGCCCGGTCAGGCCTGGCCTAAAAGGCTTGAAAAGACCGCTTTTTTTAGACAAAAATTTGGCCTGGCCTGAGACCTTACATGATTTTTTATCCAATTATTTATAATTTTTGAACTTTAAATTTATAATTATTCATCAATAAAGTATAAATTTTTACTTATTCATTGTTATAATTTATAAATTATAATACATTAGTTTTAATTAATACATCAATAAAATTTAAAATTTTAATTATTCATTCTTGATTTCTTGTTGATACATTTAATTAATATACATCTTCAATGAATATAACTAGTTAGTATATTTAATATTAATAATAAGTTAGTTACTTAGTTGATTAAATATTAATAATAAGTTAATTTATTGTAAATACTAAATTACTAATATTTAACAATAAAATTTTATTAATATTCTTTGTTACTTTAATGTTAAATATTAACATTAATTAATACATCAATAAACTAATTTTTAATATTAAATATTAATAATAAGGTAGTTTCTTGTAAATACTCAAGTTCTTCATTAATTTGGATATGCTAAATATTTGGGGGGATTTATGATTTTGGTTATTTTTTAGGTAATCTGTTGTACCAATTTAAATAAAAATTCCATAAAGTAATTAGAAAACTAACTGGAATTAATACTTGAGATATAACTATGTAAGAGTTTAATGATCATAAATGAAAAGATATATGTGTGTTTAAACTTTACAAAATATATGTCCAACCGATCCTAGTACGTCTATAAGAAAATAAATCGAAACTAACTTTATATTCAAAAAATAAAAGTGTAATCTACAGTATTTAAGTAATCTACAATATTTTCTACGAAATGTATAGTAGACAATTAGACATATATTTAAGAAATCAATTTGTTTTATATTCCAGTTACATCTAAATTACATTTTTTTATAATTTAAGATGAATATATTTATTTTTGTTCTAATAATTCAACTTATATTGGTATGTAGTAGAATGTTAAAATAAAATAAATCTCAAAAATCTTACATCATTTTTACAAAATTTATTAATTTATATTTTTAATATTTAATATGTAACATTAAAAAAAAGGACCAGACCAGCCAAGGCTTTGGGTCGAGTTGGGCCTGGCCTGACCTTGGGTCTGGGCTTGGCCTGGCATGGAGGCCAAAAGTCACCGACCTGGCCTGGTCAAAGCCCAAGGTCTGGCAGGCCCAGGCCAGGCCGGCCTGTTGTGCATGCCTATGAGGGTATAAGAGGAAGAATATGATAAATATAGTTACTAATTAGGACACTTAATATGGAATGGAGGGAGTATAATATATTATATAATAATAATTAATATATATGTAAAATTAATCAATTTATCTACAAAAATTAAAGGATGTCTCGTACTACAATAAACACACTTCTAAATTTAGTTCAAAGAAGGATAAGGGTAACTCACCCACCGGCTGGGCAATCGGTTGCACAGCCTAAAGTTGATGACGGTGAACCTTCTTATGCTAAATTGGACTCATCCCGAAAAACTCAAATGGTTCCCACATCCAATGAAGGCCCAATTTTTTTAGGTTTGGATCCATCTGATAATAATAAGACATTAGACAAAATAAAAGAATAATAGTAAAGTAATCCCAATCTAGCCTTCCTCCCATGGTCTTAATCAGACTAATAATCCAAAACAGACAAAGCCCGATCAAATTCAGATAGCCTACTAATCCTAGCCAAATAGCTACAGTTGGCCAAATTAAACGAATTTACTTTAGTAAATTTACATGCAACCACAATTTCTTCTTCAATCTCTCCATGGATCCATGGAGCCCCTCAAAACTCCACCTCAATCTCCCTCTCAGATGCATACCTCACGATCACAATCGCCACCTCCAACTCAGAATCAAATGACGATCAAACGCAGTCCACCAGTGACCATGGAAGAAGCCCCTCCAACTTGCCTATTGAATTCTCGTAGCTACTATAACCTTCTTCTCAATTGCAATTATACAAATACATAAACCAAGTACCCAAACAAACTCAGTTCCACCAAAGTGCAACTTTCTTTCAAGATCTTCTCAAGTTTGAATATTTTTCGTCTAAATCTATTGTCCTGACCCTTAAGAATCATCTTTGGAAGAGGGTTGCGGTTGATGTTGCTATTGTTGTTGTTGGTTTTGGTGAGATGATGGCGATGAGACGCTAAGAGCAGAGAATACTGGAATGAGAGCGGCGCAACAAATAATATGCAAAACTTAAGAAGCAGAACAGAAAGCCCTAAAGACCTTATTTTTTATTTTTTTTATCTTTAAGTAGGGAATCGAGCAAACCAGTAAACCATTTACCGGTTCACTGTGTCAAGTAACCACCAGTAAAGCTGTAAAATGAGCAAACAGTTCAGGCTCGATTTGTATTCGCTCAACTAAAAGTTCGATTCAAGCTCGACTCGAAATATAAATGATTCAAATATGAACGAATTTTAAAGTTCGATAAATTACTCGAACCTCCACAAATTATAATTTTTTATTAATACTCGGACCGTTCAAAAAGCTCAAACTGCTCAGGTTTAATTCGAGATCTTGCTCGACTCGGTAGCTAAATGAGTTTCAATCAAACCTTATTTTATACTTGATAAATTTTGTGAACCAAATCTGAGCAATTTAATTCTCGGTTCCACTCGGTTCATTTACACCCTTAACCACCGGGTCGCTGGGTCTTGACGGATTTTGGCCTAAAACTAGTTAAATGGTTCAAACCGGATAGGAGTGTGAACCGATTTTTATCGAGATTTCAAAACCATCACTTTTATGGGTGATAAAAAGTGTTCTTTTTGACATGCATTATTATTTTATTTTTTTGTATTTTAGGGAAAGGATGGAACAATTTTTTTACCCTTTGTCCTTTTCTATGATATTTACCCTTTATGTTTTCATACTTCCTTAATATATCTATCATGCTCAAGTTCCCAATAGTTGAATGAAGGCTCAAGTAAAATAACGCAACATCTCTCTCCTTTCTTGTTCTCCTTTTCAACTTGGGAAGATAACAAAACATCGGCTTTCTTCAGGATACACTTGTTACTTGTACTTCCCTTTCCTTTGTTTTCATCCCTCCCAAGTCCAACCAAACTGACCATTTTGCGCACAAGATGATTAAGATCAGGTGTAACGCTACCATATACCACGCAAAATGATTGCATTTTCAAGACTAGGTATTACGTAAATCTTAAATTCATTTGCATACTACTTAAATTGAGGTAAGAACGGCTAGACTTTCTTTTTCAAAAAAAAACTTTCAGTTTATAGAGACTCAAGAGTAGATCCATAACGGATGATATAAAATAAGATTAATTAAAAAACTTATAAATCAGCAATTCAGCACACATAAACTATCAGTGAGTCGGTGACTAAAATCAGATAACAGAAACATATGGCAACAATTGGAACAGAACAAGAATTCTTTATTATTCAAACAAGTATCTATATATTATTTGAATTGTGGCAGAATTTCTCCTTTAATTTTATTTATGCTACACAACTACAGAATGCTTATAATAAATATCCATTAGAATTGCTTACATTAAGATAAACAGTGACATCGATATTGATAATATCACCATCCTGAAAACGCCGAGAATTATCAGTAAGTTTATAATTCATCAAAATATAATAACATAGGATTAAAAATGAATATTATCTGCTTCAGTATGACAAACCTCAAGTGCACGTGAATCTGGAATTCCATGGCAAATGCATTCATTCACTGATGTACACACACTTTTTGGAAATCCACCATAACCAAGAGGTGAAGGATAAGCTCCATTATCAATAATCATTTGGTGAACTGCTTGGTCAATCTCATCTGTTGTAATGCCTGGCTGCCAATAGGTTCAAAATTTCAGATGCAAGTAAAGTGCATGCTTCCTAAGTAATGCATTAAAATCTAGACTCCATGTTTTTATCATGAACTACCAATACTAACTTGTGTTAATATACTTGCACAATGGCCAAAGGATAATTGCAAAGTCCAGTCAAGAAAAACAATTTAAAGTTGAGACAGAAATTACTCAATGGTTCAATTACATTTATTATCTTAAGCAAAATTTCCATCTGGTGATTGTAAATTCCTAATAAATTAAACAGTATAAAAAAGAGGTCATTCAATTTTTGAGACTTACAATCAAATGCTAATCAGAATGTCACCTTGACTAAAGTCCCAGCATATTGAAGAACCTGTGCTGCAAGCCTCCCTGAAGCTCTCATGCAATCAATCCCATTCTCATCATGCACTTCTGGTTTACTCGAAATTCCAGGTGGTTTCCTGGTATTGACATATGGAGGCAGTATTATGTGATCTGGAACAGGTTGACGAGGAGACACTTTTCCTTGCATTAGACGTCTGCGCTTATTGTTTGACATTTCATCTACATTTCTGCTAGTTTAACAAATATTAGCTACAGAAAAAAAAACTGCATTCAAGTAATCAGAAGAGGGACAAAGAGACCGAACAAGTTGCAATAAGAAAGAAGGGTGGGGGGAGAGAGAGACTGCAAAAAGAAACAGAAAATGTCGAAGGTATAAATAAACAAGTTAATGTGTAGAGAGAGAGAGGGTATAGCTAAAAGTAAAACAGCTCAGAAATCCCAATCAACCTGGACTTGGTGAAGCGCGAGTTGATTATGACAAACATTTATTAAATCCACAAAAGTCTAATGTGAATGCTCTGTGAACCACCGTCTCAAATGGACATCCAAGAAAATCGTCATAATCGAGCCATTAATTATTATATTTTATTTTCACCCACTCAACACTCAAATACGGTACCTTTAAGAATCCTTACACTAATTTTCAATATTTCTGCAGTAGGGCAACTACTAAGTTAAATATCATGACTCATGAGCATGACCATGAAGTAAATATTAACTACTGTGACAATAAAAAAATGAAGCCTTGCATATATCACCTAATATTACATAATGCAATAAGCACATCCATCAAATTAGAAGGGAACACTGTTAAGAACTCACCACTTTGACATGGATTACATCAGTAAAGCAAGATATTAACCAAAAGAGAACTATTCGAGAGAAGTGGAGGGTGGGGAAAGAGGTTCAAAGGAGATGGAACACTTTAACTTCTCTTGAAATGTGTGTATTTCGAGGCAAAGGATAACATGTGAGTTGTGACATATAGTGTACGCCTAAGAAAACAAGTAAATTAGGAGACAGCTATTAGAACACAAGCTAGCGCACCAAATAGCTTTGAAAGTTACCTTCTGTTGAATAAAAGATCTGTTAAGCTAGAAAGTGTCCTCGATAATTGCATCCTCCCATGTTTGCTTCCTGTATAAGAATGAGAGAAAGGTGAACCCGGAAGGTTACTACTTATTATCTCAGTGTACTCTAACGAGAAGTCAACTGCTGAATTTTGTTAACAAATCCGTATAAAGTTCAGGACTCAAGCTTAAGCAGTTAAGCTAGAACTGGATTTTAGGGTTTAATATACATAAAGGAGTGTCAAAAGAAGCTAGGTATAAGAAAAATGAGTTTCTTTCAATAACTTTAAGCAAAGAGTATATTTACTTTTTGATGACACGGAACAAACCCAACCATGCGCCGCATTGGACTCATGGCTGCATTGCAAGCCCCATGCATGTAATCACCCACAAAACACGTGTATCATTTAAGCCGGGGTGCTTTGATGCCAGTGAGAGTCAAACACATGACACCCAACATGAAGCCATAAGGAGATTAGCTCTGTTTGCCTCTGATAGTTTTAAAAGCATACAGAAAAAGAAGTTAAAAAGAATGTTAGGATGTAAAGGCCCGGTCAGATTGTTAATCTAGCTTGCGTACTCAAAACATCAGCTTAATTATCCCAACCAACTACTCGACTTTAGCATGGTAAAAATATTATTATTTGCTTACATGCTTAAGGAAAATATAGATCAGGCAGGCTTTAGATAGTTAGCATTTGTAGAATGGAAAAGGATATCTGGTTTGTTCTCTCAACGACTGAAATGTTAGAAAATGAAACTCCTTAAAAATAAGACATCAATAAAAGTCAGGTAATACTAGCTCCCTAGTACCTATTTTTTTACAATTGAGCAGCGGCATTTTTTAATTATTTTGTGAAGCCCTTTCTTATTTCCCTTGTTTTCTTTTCAGTTCCTTCATAATTAAAACTCACAAGAGCAAGCTAAATAGAGAGAGTGAAGCACTTTCTTTTTCGTTTCGTTTATAAGCATGATGTTAATCCAAATGGCGCTTTCCTTTTGTTTTAATAACATCCCAATTATTGTTGTTTATCAAGGAAGACCCGTACACAGGATTGAAAACAAATCAAAATCAATATATGCAGAGTTGAACCAAAAATCATTAATCATAAGTTCATAACAAGCGTATGGTAATTGGACAAACTCAAAAATTCAATTTGTGTGTGTGGTTAGTTATATAGAGAGACAAAGGCACAAGGTGGACTGGTGGAGGGTAAGATAGGGAGTACCTGAGTGGTAGCGGAACAGCGGATGAAGTCGGCGTGTTGACTGAAGAAAGAGACGGTCGCCACCTACAAACGAAGACAATATAATACGGGGTTGAAGAGAATATGATGCGCCGCCTCCCCCTACCATTCTTTCTTTCTTTCTTTCTTCCAATATACTCGGAACAATCTCTCTTTAATTAACTCCACTATTCCCTCACTCCCTCCTCCCCCCCCCCCCCCGCCCCCCCTGCCCCCCCTTTTATCCTCCACTCTATTCTCTCCTTCAAGTAATCTACATACAAATATGACCGCGTCTCTTTTAATATTATTTTAATTTTCAAAACAACCTAATTTTAATAAAAGTATATTATTTAAGATAGGTATATTATTTAAGATATATGCTTTAAATCAATCATCTCTACATTTATTTGTATATACTTATATCTAATTACAACAAAATTCACAATATTTTATAACAAGATATTGCACAAGAGAATAAATATGTGAAAAGTGTCGTTATAAATGTATATAGACGGTACAGACCGTTGCTATAGGTTTTCATATAAAAATTTGTATCAGTTTCATTTTTTTATAGGAGCTATAGATGCCATGGTCTTGATGTGGTACTGTGGTTCATGGCAAAGCCCAAAAGAAAATAAGAAGAGAAAAACCAAACAACTAAACGAGAAGGTTTTTGGAACCAATAAAGATATTTTGGGTCAATATTTACAGTGTGGGGGCTTGGCCCATCCACTAACCAATAAAGAAATTTAGGCTTTTAAAAGGTACACGCACCACACCGACATACATCCCCACAGCCGCGTAAGGTCAGATAAGCCAAAGCCACACAACACTTGAGATGAGAAATATTTTTCTCAAGAATGGGTTAAACTGAGCTACGCTTCTTTTTATCTTGTGTTCAAGGACCACCTGACATTATTATAATTTCTTTTTGTTGAGAAGGGGTTGCTTTTAAAAGATGGGGAGGGACCAAACATGTCCATTCGAAGGCTAAAAAAAAGTAGACACTTTTAGAAAGAAAAAGAAATGTTTATCCGTATTGAAATTGAGATGCAGAGGACCATAAGAGCACTAAAATTGAAAACATGTATGTATCGTAATTAAATTATTGTATAATATTTGGTTGAAGAATTGGAAATGAAATTAATAGTACCCAATCTATCTGAAATCTGAAATCTGAATTCATTTCAGATCTAGCTCGCTCGTTGTACAAATAGATACTAGTAGTAATGTGTGCGCCTGCCTAGCTAGGGCCAGGACATGCAAACTTTCTCTTTTTTGTCTTGGATCCACCGTCAGCATCACCTACCTAATTCACTCCCCGGTGCTTGTATGTATGTATGTGCGTGCTAGAGACTGATAGTTGGTCATGAATGGAAGGAGAATAATTAATATAAAAAAGTTTTAGAGTTGATCAGTAAATAATTTATTTGAATAACATTAAATATAATATCAATTAAACAATCTCAACTAGCATCTAAAATTGGCCGAGTCTTTTATATACTAGTACTATACTATACAAGTGTGTAAAATTAAGCAAAATATATGTATATGTATATAGAAATCAAGTGCAACTACTGCTACTACTATCTTTTTAAACGACCAAATAGGTTAGGTAAAAAACCAACAAAAAGAAATTGAGTTTACTCCTGCATAAGCCATAACTAAAGTTTCATGTTATCTTTCCATAGACGACAGACGAACGACAAACAGGTATTATCCACTGCACGTTGGTCATCCGTGCAAAATTCCTCAATTAATTATGTGATTTGAGTTGGAGTAATAAATGCACTCTATTATTGATACTCAAACAATTTATTGATTTTAATACTACTAATAAACTGCAACTTGTAAATACTTATATGGAATGTTTTATCGGTTCCATATACTCTTAACTCTCGGTAATTAATTTGAGATAAATCATCAATTATATACTCCCTCCATCCCACGTTCTACAAGTTTTTATGAATACAATTTTACCCTTAATTAATATATCATCCCATTAATGCTTTTAATTCCCATTGCCAATTAATTTTAATTAAACAGCATTGCAAGCCTTCATCTTCTCTCTCTCCCATTCACCGGCTAAAAACCAAATTCCGTAATATCTCCATTGCAAGCCTCCCTCTCTCTCTCTCTCCAGAATTAAGATCTACTCCATTAAAGATCATCGGCCGGATCACCCTTCACCCGCCGGATCTGAAATAATGACCGGGAAGATCATCGGCCGGATCTACCTCTGATCGGGAAGATCATTTAGCTCCATTGAAGATCATCGGCCGGATCTACCTCTGAGTGATGAGTGACTCATTTGCGATTTGACCGGATCTGACCGTTCAGATCTTCTCTCTCGCTCTGAGTGATGATTTCTTCATGGGTTTGGAGGAAATTACCAGTCCGATCGTCAGTGTTGGAGATGAATTCTCATATCATTCCCATTAAAGTGAATCCTGTAGAGGAAAAAAGAGTTTATTCCTTTTTTTATATCATCCTAACAAGAACTGTTCTCAATAGACATTAATAGTGATAGAGAAGGAAGGGTAGAGAAGGAAAATAAATGACAAAATATTTTTGGGATTGTAGAGCGTCAAATATTTTGGAAAAAGAAACTCTCCTAAAACGTCTATTAAAATGGGATGGAGGGAGTATTGTTCAAAAAGCTATTAGAAGTGAGCAAAAAACGGATAAAACCGAACTACCGTACCGAACCGAAATTTTTTAACCGAATTATTTCGGTTTTTCGGTTTTTTTTACAATTTCGGTTATATCCGAATTATATTTCAGTATTCGGTTACGGTTTCAGTTTTCAAAAAACTGGTTATTTGGGTATCCGAATAACCGAATTTTAATTCTTAAAAATATTAATTTTATGATATTATTATTATCTAACTCCTAAGCCTAAGTGCCTAACTTTAGAGTCCAGATCTTAAAGTCCTAAGTCCTAACTCCTCCTAAGTGACGGCTTTAGATCTGAGAATCTTCATCTTGCTTCAGACTTCAGTTGCTTCATGCTTGCCTCTCGACAGTCAACACTCGACTTCAGTTGCTTCATGCTGTGCTTCAGACTTCAGTTGCTTCAGATCTGAGAATCTTCATGCTTGCTTCGGCGCACGAATGGCATTCTACGGTGAACCGGGCGGTGGCGGAGGAGATGAGGAGGAAGACTTTCTCGCCGTACAAGAGAGGTTTATTGGGTTGCTTGAGGTTTAATATTCCTGTAGTTCATGAACTCTCCAAGGGATTTGGTTCAACAGTGTCACGTGAATGATTCAAATTTCTCATCTGCATCTCTCATTTTGTTATCTCAGTTCATTCACATACATTTTGGAGTAAATTTCTGTGTTATATTTGTTGATATTTGGTACTTTTTTTTTACCAAATTTAAATTGAATATAATATTCAGAAAATTTTAAGTGCGAAGGCGTATATCCCATATTAAATAGTGGAAATCTCATATGTAGACCATATGAGGTGTCAACTACTGAACAAAAGAATACTAGACATCCTAAATTAGTAGAGTTATCAACAAGTTTAGCTTTGTGGAATTTACCACTTGAAATTAGTCTACATTTTACTTTATTGTGGATACTAGTAACCAACTGCAGGGTTGGGATGCAAACGGGAGTTGCGCTCGGCCCAAATCGTGTAAAGAGTAGTTGCAATGATTAGTTTAAGGATTTGCTTACGGATGCTTTTCGCAGGATTGAGGAGGGTCCAATTCGTCACGACAAACCAATTTGTGTAGGCACATGAGTCCAACCCCCATAGGCGAGAGAGGTACGGAGAACAGTACTAGATAACCCGCAGTCAAAAAATAAGTGTTCATGACTTTCAGTTTGGTTGGAGTATAGGCAACACCTGGGATTAACAGAATGATTGTAATATGCTATGCGATCAAAGGTTTTGCAGCCTATGAAGAATTGCTAGCCACATGATGAAAGAGTATCTGGGAACATGCAATTTATGCCATAGCAGAGAGTGCCACCTGACATGAGATTTTTTTTATCAGATAGAGTTCCAAATCATTAAGGCAGAGATGTTATAGTTGGGGTTAGAGTCCCAGTGGATGGAGTTCTCACAATTAAGATTAAAACATGTGATGAAGTTAAAAGTGTTGGAAATGGGATTTGAAATATTAAATATTAGAGTATTTTGAGGCTCAATTTAATGAGGGACCCACAATCCATAAATGTCGGGTCAATGCACCAATGCGTTCTCCTCCGCAAGTAGTATAACGTAGTATACTTATTTGTTCAAATCTATTAGGAATTGAATGAGAAAATTAACTCCAAAGTCACCTACTTGATATGTTGAAAATTGCATAGTCCCACATAGGATATGTGAGGGAAAAATGAAGAACATATATATGAGATGTTTGCTTAGTAGAAAGGATTCTAAGGGACACCCCACTTTTGTGGAAGAGAGAGAACCTAGTTCGGGATATATTATTTTTTTGGACAAAATTTATTTATTTTAATTAATTAGATTTTGTTTTAAGTTATATATCAATACTACGTCGTTTTAACAACAATTGAAGCGGAAATGTTCTATAAATAAACTATGTGGGAAAAGTTTTCTGCATAAGTTTTATTTTTACAACATTCTGTTTCTGCGTCTCGTTCCGTTTCTTCCCTGCCTGAAAATAGCCGTTCCTTCCCTGCCTGAAAAGACCTGTTCCTTCCCCGTTTCTAGAAATCCCGTTTCCCGTTATCTGCAAGTTTGATAGACAAACATTGTGCAGTAAGATTTTAATTTCCTGTTACTTCATGCATGCATCATTACTGTAAATTATATTTACATGCATAATTCTGTCAGTTCAGTACATAAACATTGAATTTCTTAATTTTGAAGTACTTTTAATTAAGAACTGGAAATCCATTTTATCTTGGGAAACAATTATTCAATTAATCCTTACCACATGTGAGGGAATAAATTTATTTTAAAGAGACTTTGTGAATTCAAAGGACTCGAATTTATTTATTTATATTTTTCCTGTGTTTATATATGTATATATTATGTTTTGTTTTTGTTATATATATATATATATATATATATATATATATATATATATTAAATAATACTATATATTACAGATAATAAAAAGCAGTCGGAATTGCATGACAGCACGATTGCTTTGTGGGAGATTCTAGCCGTTAGAAAATATCACTAACTTTAGTCTTGCGTTCAAGACGAGAGAACATCAAAACAGGGACGTTAGGGAAAGTAGCTAAAGTTGCACCATTATACCGAGGGTCAAACCACAAGCTTGTATTTGTTCCATTTCCAATCCAATATCGAACCCATAAGGGAAGGTTGCATGGTACCAACCGTATAAGCGAAGGATGGCATGGGTGAGGATGTGGTCCATGTAATTAATTAGTCAATAAAATAAAAACAAAAAAAAAAGATTATTTAATCACCGACAAGTGAAAACTAGAGCTTCGTTTTGCGTTGATAATATATGTATATGCTCCTCAATTTAAAAATATAAGTTCAAATTTAGTATTTTAAGTTAAGTTAATATATTTTTAAATTTAAAAATTAATACAATTAATTTAATATTTAAAAAGAATGAATATTGTAAGTACATACTGTTGGGATGATTTATATATTCCTAATTAATTGTATACACTATCTAAAAACAAGTAATTAATAGTTATGGCCATAATTAAATGGTCATGTGTTGTGTTGTCCCCCTATATATATGTATATTGTCTGTGATCTCATCTCACCAAGAAATAATTAATCCTCTCATGAAATGAATCAATTGGTGGTACTTACTGACCACCAAACTAAACTCCCAGACCCTGACCTGCACTTTATTATTATATATACCACTCATCTCTTCTACTCTTTGGACATTTATCTTTCTTTCAATTTGTTAATTCAATACATACATATATCATGTTATTATTGGGAGTGTATATAAGATTCTAGTTTTACGGACGGACAATAAATAAGTCTTAAATAATTTATTCTCAATGTATAATGGAGGCATCCTAATTATACTTAAAATTGAACACCAATTAAAACTTTTAGAAGAGCTGTCTGTCTGTGCTAAATAAATAAAAGTGACATTTATATTTTTGTCTTCATAAGCCAAAGCCATATATATGCATACAACTCTCGAGTACAACGTTATATTCAGAGTACAATGCATTATTTCCCCAGCGGAGGACTAATTAGTTTGACTGGATTAGAAGAAAATGAAAACTTTCTTTTTTTTGAATGTGAGAAAAAACTAAAAAGAAAAAAAGTAATCAAAATCAAATAAAAAGGTTGGGGAGTTCATCTACAATATATATGCATGGGATCGATCGAAGTTCCAAAATACTTCCGACAATACATCTGTGCAGACCGATTTATAGCTTTGTCGAATTGTCTTGGAACAAAATTGAAAGTGAATGTGACAAACTCAGTAGCATGCAACAAGATGAGTTGTATTGTATATATGCTAAACACATTCCATGTTTCAGACTTTTTTTTATTTTTTTTTACTTTTGTCATTTCTTTTTTACCATTATCAATTTTTTTTTACCTATAATATATTGTTAAGACCAGGAACACAATGTTATCGGAGCAAATATTTAATGATACTTTTATAATTATTTAATAACACGTGACACTTTAAGTAACATTTATTGTTTTAGCAACATTATTTTTGCTTCCACAAGATTAATCATTTTTTTGTTGTTGAAAATTCTCCTTTTTTATTTTAGACTAGAGAATCAAAAATTCAAAAATTGCTTCTTATATACAGAACGAGCTTGGCATTATTCAATGATCCAGTGTTAGAAATTAACAATTTATATTTCTTAATTAATATTCAATAAATAATTATCCAAAGCTAATACTGCTACGAGGGGGCACTTTGAGAACTAAATATATTTATTAAGGGTACCTTGGTAATTCCGGCAGGTACTCAATTATTATAACTGAAATGCAAAACTAAGCCTTCAGTTTATACCTTTTTTATAAGCCCCTTCCTCAATCTTTTTTTTTTGTGCATAACTCACCCTCAAAATTGTATAAAGTATTAAAAAATTGACCCTATTATTTCTGTTAAAAATATTGACAGAATCCACCATGTCACATGAGCAATAATAAGGATAATATAGTAATTAAACAATAAAAACCTCCCATCTTCCTTCCTCCAGCAACCTACCCCTCCTCCCATGCATCTCCCCTTCCTCCTCTGCCCACCAAATCCACCACCGCAACGGCCATTTGATGCACTCATGGATCGATGACATTGGTGGGTCAATGATGTCGTAAGAGAAAGATGGTGTTTTTTTTTTTTGAGAATGTAGAGAGATGTGTTCGTCAGGGGTGATGCAAATTGGAATGGGAAGGATAGTGGGTTTATTTTTATTTCTTTGTATAATTACTATATTATCCTCATTGTTTTAGTTTTTGACTAAAATCAATGGACGCGTGGCCAATTTTTTAACAGAAACGTTTGACAAGGTGGACTTTTTAGTACTTATACAATTTTGAGGGTGAGTTGTGCCAAAAAAAGGTTGAACAAGGGATTTGTAAAAAAGATGCGAACTAAAGGGTTAGTTTTGCATTTCAATTCAATTATTATGCTTAAGACCAGTTCTGCACCAAACGGACTTGGGAACGTTATATATGTGATCATAACCGAACAATTTGATTACATCTTTAAATCACCAAAGCGATCGACTCGGTCTTTCACCGGGATATAGATCTGCATAACGGTGCCGTCAAAAATCCCGTTACGGATCAAAAAGTTTGCCGTTGCTTTTTAACGGAGTTAGGACCACGACAATCTAGCCAATAAAAACCAATCTCAACAGTTGGACGGAATCCACTGCCACTCGCGTCGTCACCATCATCTTCAATAATTTCGCTCTCTCAAACTAACAGAAACAGAAAAGGTAAAGAGTATGTTCTCTTAGCTCAGTGATTCCGCTGCAGATTTACCGTCGCGCCGCCGAGAAAATTCTGAGACTTTCTGAAGAAGAATTGCGTGAGGTAGGTATTATTGATGGTGTTGAGAGGGAGGGATGGGAAAGTATATAAGAAAGTTTAAAGGAATCGAAGAGATTGCAGTTATGGATGTAGCACAGGTTGGTGTGAGGACGAGAGCTCGAGGTCTGGCCATGGAGGCTGCGGTGGCTGAGAGCTCGGGACCGACGAAGAAAATAAAGGTCGGTGGTGGAGAATTGGAGTTCTCTTCGTCGTTAGTTCAGCTCAAAAGTCACCGTCAACTACCGGAGAATTCAGTTTCGGAGGGATATTCAACAGCTCCGAATAATCAGTGCTCAAGCCCTAGCTCGGATCAAGTTCCGGCGTCTTGTTGCTCAAGTAACGGATCAACTGAGGTTTCGATTGAGGAGTTGAATTTCGCAGATCTGGAGGTAGATATATACTGTACTATTTAAGAGTATATATATTTCGAGTTTTAGTAAGACTTTCTCATTCTATTCGTGTTTGAATATAATTCGTTTGTCGGGCTTTAATATTTGCACTTCTCTTATTTAATTATTTTTTGTTTGAATTTCGAATTTGTTTTAGCAGGAGGAGAGTCTAGAAAGTGAAACAGCAACCTATGCTTTCGACTGCAGAGGAAGGTATTTAATTTTTATATTTAATTGATTCTCTTGCTCACCAAGAAATTTATCCTAAACGGACTTCTAATCCAATTTAATTTCTCCAATTCAGTTTATATATATACATACATACATACAGTAACTCCTACTTTACGACATTACTTCGCAGGAGGAGAGAGATATCGCCGTTGAGCGAGCTTGTAGCGGAAACAGGCCGCGAGCTGGAGTCAACAGCGAAACCGTCGGAGGCTAATTCTCGGCGTCAATCAACGGCCGAGAAGATGCCGTCCGAAGCTGAACTGGAAGAATTCTTTGCCGTTGTGGAGAAGGATCTACAGAAACAATTTATGGACAAGTAATCAGTTTAATTATACGCAGCTTTAAAGTTTACTCGGATTTAATTAGCTTTTCTCTCACTAAAAAGGAAAAAAAAATGTGTTGCAGATATAACTACGACATTGCCAAGGATCAGCCATCGGAAGGTCGCTATGAGTGGGTTAGACTAAAGCAATGAAGGAGACAAATTAACACTTACCCCGACGCGCGCTTCTTTTGAGTTCATTCTAAAATTCTCTGAAGCACGTACTATATATTCTACTAGCTACTAATTAATTAAATTTTAGCAGTTAGATCTCTCTAGGTATTTTTAGTTTTAATGATGTACAGTGCTATCCCTCTCTTTCTCAATATCTCTTCACCGGAGTATATAGTAAATCAAGAACTAAGCTTTCTGTGTGCGTTCATAATCATGAATTGTGGGCACGGAGAAGCTAGCATTTGAAATTCAAACCCTTTGGGGGTAGAAAGAAGGGTTAAATAAAAGTTCTTTACTAAGTTGTTATTAGCCCAAATTAAATTTAAACACTTGAGATCTTTTGGTACGATTGCAGTCGAGTATTAAATTTGAAAAGACAGATGATTTTAGAGATACTTTTACGGAAATTGTACGAGTACTTTTTGAATCATGAAGTTGGCTTAATTTGATAGAAAGTTAGTTTTAGTTCATATTTTGGTGGAATTTAGAATATGAATATGAATATGAATATGCTGCGGGAGGTACTGGGGAATGGAGATTCTGAGAATGGAAGTAGACATGCACCAGATCCACGCCTTGCCGTGTAAGCTACGGACACGTGGTGAAGAAGTGAGAGCCCATCTGACTCCCATGTGGGATGAAAAAATGAGAAGAGTGCTAGTAGCAGCAGTGGCACCATTAATCTACAGAATAGGCTTCCAACACTAGTGGCTTTGTTTCTTTTCTTCTCCATGTTCCAATTTAACTCCCACGTTACTTTTCATGCGTTTTGCAAAGTACAACAACTATAACATACACACCACCATCATAAATTACTACTTCTACTCTTTTGTTCCTTAATGGTTAAAGCAGTTATTTTGTGCCAAATCTTAATTTTGTGTAGTTTTAGAACTGTACTGACTTAGAGATATTTGTTTAGAACTGAATTGAAATGAATGACTGGATGGCTGAATGACTGAATTGGTCTGTCATTTAGTGAGTTTATTTTAAATAAAAATCGTCTAAATTACTGAATCGGTCAGATTTTTGGACTAGATGTTCAAGTGTAATTTTTTTGACTGAATGCAGTATTTATATATATTTTTTGTTATAATATTAACTATTATATTAAATAATATTAAATAAATTTACAACAAAATAAAATTTTTTGGTAAAATAATAAAAATTTATTATTCGACATGTTAAAATATCAAACAATTTTTTTTATTTAATATTTTATTCAAATTATTTGAACATTCAAAACTATTAGTGTGCTTGATGAAGAGAGACTCAAGAGACGGATAATAACTATAGTTAGGGAAGGGTTGCAGGCGTTTATCAAGTACCGGTGGTCCATGCCTCCATGGTTAATTAAGCCTGTCACTTAGTTATTTAGTATAAGGAGAAAGTAAGTTTTTGTTTGTTTAATTGAAAACGAGAAAAGATAATTTAGATTTTGAAGTGTAATGCTTGTCGCATGTATTGGTAATGATTAGTATATGTACAGAAAGAGAGGAGCACATGCTCGAATCCACTTTGGGGGTTGTAAGAGGATTTATATCAGTTTCCTCATATTTGAAGAATATATCAATAAATCAATATCTAACAGATTCATTATATTTATATAATTTTCTATTTTAATCCCTATAAATGATTTGACTCCTCAGGGTGAAGGAATCAAAAGAGCGTTCCCTATTTATGTAAAATGACATTTCACACCCTATTTATTGCGGTTTTATGTTGGTTAAAGAATCTTATCTCACTTAATTGTTGATTTGGGTATGCCTATCAAATTCACTCATTTTTATTTTTTAAACAGAGGATTTAGAGAAGAAAGAAAACTATAAAAAAAATTTAAAAATCAGTCAAATTTTGATTTTGATCATTTTTTGTAAAGAATATTACTACTAATTATAAATTTTATTATTTTATAATTAAAATAATGTTATTTTAGTTCTCATAAACACATAATGATCATTGCACATTTTGATTTCTAGCAATATCTATTTTTAAATTAAAATAATTAAAAATTTTAAATTCAAACAACAATTACTTTTAAATAAAAAATAGTTACAATGTTCAAAACATGATTTGACTGTTGAAAGTTTTAAATTTTAATATTTAAGGAATCAATATTAGGAACCTGTTGGGTAGATAGTGAAAAAATTGAATCTCTATCATACAGAATGACCCAATAGAACTGCAGTGTAGGGATATAGATAAAGAAACTGTTGTGAATGATCTAATTATGCTAAGTAATGGAGTACAATACTCCATCTGTTCCTTAATATAGGTCGTTTTAGAGTTGTACACAAGTACTCTGTGACGCCCCCAAAATAGATATACATCACCTATTCTAAGTCGCCAAATACATGGTACAAAATACAAATACAATCTTTAATATACAACAAGAGAGCTGTGAGTTTTAATACAAATATTGTCTTCTAGACAATATCCACTCTTAGAATAAGTCCTCATTACATTTATTGTCATACTATTTAACAGAATAGTGAGGACAATTAATACTATCATCTGGACCGTCACTCCGTTCCCCGACTAATCCCGGCTACGTTCTCATTTTCTGAAGAGAACAGTGAAAGAAAGGGTGAGCTCAACTAGCCCAGTAAGAAATATTATGACTAAGATGATGCAGAATAAATTATCATTAGTCTTCAACAGTGTTAAACTGATAAAATATAATAGACATCAAGTTTAACTGCAGCGGAACAAGCAATCCATTAAAATAGTCAAGTAGAGAATAAAATCTACTATCTTTTATGATTTAAAAGGTTTTTCATCACTTTTATCGCTGGGACTCAGCTTAATAAATAATCCACATCATCCATGCACTACGGCCAAGGATATTCATTAGTATCACAATCATAAATTATCCATGCACTACGGGCCAAGGATATTTATGTATTCATCAATGGTCATGATCATGCCAACAACTATCCATCAATGCACTACGGGCCAATGAGGACTTTTACCATATCATTTGTAACATTACGGTCGTGATTACACCGAATAATCCCTGGTCATAATCATACCAAGTCCATCCATGCACTACAGGCCATAGATGACTTTCAAAAAAATATAAACAAGAGGATGATGACAATGATATAAGAATTCAATAAAACAAGTTCAAGAATTAATTTATTCAGAAACTAATAAGTCCAAATTGTCAACATGATACTTCTTTGTAGAGTAAAATTCAAGAATGCTTAGAAGAATATTTTCATGAAAAGATACTGGATGAAGCGCAAATATCAAAGATATTTCACTAATTTCATAGAGTATAGAAGTCAAAACTTTAACCAACTGAGTATAATAAAGAATGGAATAACAAAAGAAATCACCATGCATGCAGTACTTCACATAGACAGGTTATTCCAACAGAATAATAAATAACGGAACCAGAACAGGCGAAATTCGCACCGACAGGATGTTCCAACAGGATAATAAAGAATGAAATAACAACAGAAATTACCATGCACGCGGTACTTCGCATAGACAGGTTATTCCAATAGAATACTAAATAACGGAATCAGGTCAGGCGAAATTCGCACCGACAGGATGTTCCAACATAATAATAAAGATGGAACCAAGTCCGGCGTAAAACGCACAGACAGGATATTCCAACAGAATAATAAAGAATGGAATAACAGAAATTCTCTTAATGGATACAAAAAAAATAATACCCGTTACCGTAAAAGAAGAGTATTCCGACTGGTAGGGCGAGGATATTCTTTAAGAAAACTTGCACTACGCTCAAAGCTTTTTAAAACTCTAAAGAAATACGCTCAAGATTATAGAAGAGAATTCTCTGAATTCCTGGTGTGATTTTCAATTCTAACTAAGCATCCTATTTATAGGAAAATAGAAGTGATACTGTTTGATCACGGCTGCACCGAATGATAATTATCACAGATGAAGTTTTTGAATGCACGGGTGTCAAGCAATTGATTTTCAAAGTGATATCAAGTAAAAACAAAAGCTCAAATATTATATCTATATTACCTGCTATTTACGATAACGAGGAATTGGTTTCTTACCAAGTTTAGTTTCCATATATCATAGGTCAAGTTTATAATATTCAAGGAAAACATCTTTTACCAAAAAAAAATCCCCCCCCCCACTAATATTGACTAAGACACACACACACACACACATATATATAAAATAAAATTGAGATAACTTTTCACCGACAGTTTTAAAAATTGGTTAAGTGGGGGTCCAATTAATAAGAAAATTTATAACAAATACTTCATAAAAATCTTCTCAATATTTTTAATAATATTTATCATCATTATTATAATTCATAATATTAATCGACCAGGTCGTTCCCAGGAAAGAGGGGACTTTCCAATAAGGATTTTTCCCTATTGGCGCGCAATTAGGTGACCAAACCTCTCCTTGGCAGAACTTCTAGACATCGTTAATATTGTAAATAATAATATTAATAACTCTGTAATCTCAATTATTGATTTAATAATATATAAAATATTGACAATAATTGAATCAAATAACGTGAGATACTATGCAACAATTATTGTAGCAATAATTGAACAAAACTGATTGACTTCTCACGTAAACATTAATAATCAATACCGTGTGTTACTATGCAACCACGCGTATTACTGTACTTTTAACACCGGGTGTTTCAACAGTTAACGATAAAACTACCGCCGTTATTTTCATAAAATATTTTTGTCGTTTTCTCAATCCGACAATAATTCCGTTATGGGGTCCACCAATGATTGTGTCGTCGTACGAATATTTCCTGTTAAAAAGAATATTCCTCGACCAATCGAATATTATATAACAACTTGTGTACTTTGCAAAATTTATAAATAATACCCACAACTATAATATTATATCAAATTCATTCCATAATATTCAAAAATAATAATTATAAAAAAAATTATCTTTATTCATAAAAGTTGGGGTCTTACATATAGCGACGGAACGAATCATTGCCCTATCCGTCGTTAAAGGGGGGTGAGCAAGGTGAGCTAAATAATGGGTGAGCTTAAGATCCGGACCGGTGAAAACTAAGCAATTAATGCTTAATTGAAATTTTTAAACGACTTATATTAAAGAACAAAAATATTTCTCTAAAACGATCTATATTAAAGAACGGAGGGAGTATAGCATTAACTACAATATCAATTGTCTATATTGCCCTTGTATTGAAATAAGAGATTGTTATTTATTGGACAGAACCAAAGTTACATTTAATATTTGGGATAATATTGAAAACTAAGCAATTAATATTTACTTGAAATTCTCAAACGACTTATATTAAGGAACAAAAACATTTTTCTAAAACGACTTATATTAAAGAAAGAAGGGAGTAGTTGTTTTCTTTTTGTTATTTTTTTTATAATATTGAGTATCACATTTGCAATCAAATTAATCTCCTTATTTTGGACTAAACTTTTCATACAGATTTACGTCAATTTCATAATTCGATGACATTTTTTTTTCTGTCACATACTTTTAAAGTCGTTTCTTAATTTTATTTTATATCGATTGAATTCTTAAAGTTATATTTTATGCCAATTCCGTTCATATTTCCAATTTCATTATAACCCGCTCAAGATCCAACCGGACTCATTTTATTGAGGATAAATTTGTCTTTTCCAATATTCAGAATACAGAATTAAAATTATATTTTAAACATATACCGTACATATATGTGTATTCATGATATTGTCAAACAGATCCGGTTATAAGTTGGTCAATTGATCAATAGAATATTAACACATATAAAATTTTATCTACGTATCAGTACGCTATTGATCAATCGACTAACTTATTCCAAAATATATAAATTTTATACTAACCACTTTCTTGCCAAACCATTTTGTGGGGATGTGCTAACAGTAACCAAAACTCAGATCTTCCTTAACCATATCCCCAAGTCATTAATTTTGTCAATCAAAAATCTATCAAAAACAAAACAAAAATTAATTCATCTTCTCAAACATAATTCCAACACAAATATCATCTTCTCAGAAAAATCAAAATCTTAGGAAGCAACCCTCTTCGCAATCTCCTACACCAAAACCCATTATCTCAAATATTATCTCTCCAAACCCATTTCAAAAACCCTTAGACCAAGTGAATGCCATCCGTCGCTCGCTGCTACTCCTACATCTACTACCCCTTCCTCATCATCCCCGCCCGCTGCAACTCTTTGATCTGTCGCCCGCCACCCAACGCCCGACACATCCTCTCATCTCTGCCACCGACTGCCGCTGCCGTTGCGAGTTATGGTGCCGGCGATGGGTAATACCAGATTCATTCAGATATTTCTCCCACTTTGGGGCGAAATTGGTGGATAAGGCGTGATGAATGAGAGTTTTTTGGGTGGCTTACATTTTAATGGTGGAGACCGATTTTGCAAAGTCGGTCTACTAGGGAAGCTCGAACGAAGGTGGTGATACTTTTGACAGAATGCAAAGTGGTTCTAATGGCTTGACAATTATTTTTGTTTTATTTGTTATTTTACAAGATTATGTTATGTATTAGCATTTGTTACTTAAATTTTTTTTAAAAATATTTTATGAAACTTTATTCATTTCTCAAAAAAAATATTATTTTCAATTTTTTAAAAAATAATAATTAATTTTAAAACTTTAGTTATATTTTGAAATTTCAATTACTTTTAAAAAAATCTTTATTGCTTTTATTTTAATTTCTATGTTTAGTTTTTTATATTTTAATTTATAAAATTTATAATAATGTTAAAGACAAATTTATCCTTGATAATGTGTCAGGTTAATTCTTGGGCAATGAAATTGAGGAAAATGAACGGAATTGAAACAAAATACAACTTTAAGGATCTAATTGATAAAAAATGAAGTTTATTGATGACTTTAAAATTGGATGACAATTTTGAAGGACAAAATTGTCATTCAACCTTTCTTGTATGGACAATCTACCTCTTTCTTGATTTTTGATTATGTTTTCCGTATGTATAACTGTTAGTCCAATGCATATTTTGGATTTGATGATCATATAATGTATATTTATAACCACTAGCTAGCTTTTATACGTAAAATCCTAATAATGAAAATGGTGTAAAAGTACTTTAGATCAGAAGATCAAACGTGTTATCTTGATCTATTTCGTTAAGTGAACTTTATGTATAAATCTTAAGTTAATAGAGGATCGTAAAACAAATTGCTATAAATCGTAGAGTATACTGGTCGTATTAAAGCTGAAGATTTTAAAGTCTATTAAAGAGCGTAGAGTCTATTGAAGATCGCGCGTAAAGTCTGCCGAATATCGTAGAGCTTACTAATAGTAGAGTTACAATTTGGAATAAATCAACTTTTGGTACCTGTAATGGGACACGACTTACAATTTAGTACCCGAAGTGAAAAAAGTTACAAACTGGTGATTGTAGTCGAAAATATTACACTCCGTTAAACATTACGGACACGACTTACAATTTGATATACTCGAAGTGAAAAAAAATTACAAACTGGTGATTGTACGAAAAATGTTAAAACCTGGTGCTTGTACTTTCCAATTTTTAAATAATCGTTAAAATTGATCCAATGGGAGAGACAAACATACAGAGAAAGAAGCGAAGTCGACGCGAAGAAGATTCTCGATGTTTTGTTCCATCTTTCCTTGCCTCTCACATTCGCACCATTGCTCCACAGTGGCACCGACTTGGGAACTCTGGTGTAATCCATTCATTTTTATTGCATGAACTACAATCTTCTTCCCCGATTTTATTTACGATTCCACTCCAAGACAAGCTTTAACATTTTTTGAGTACAATCACCGGTTTGTAACTTTTTTCACCAATTTGGTACCCGATGTGAAAAAAATTACAAACTAGTGATTGTACTCGAAAAATGTTGAAGCTTGTCTTGGAGTAGAATCGTAAATGAAATCGGGGAAGAAGATTGTAGTTCAATATAGTCGTGATAAAATATACGATCGTGTCCCAGTACAGGTTCCAAAAGTTGATTTATTCCGTTACAATTTTCAATGTTTGAAGTCTACATAATTGTCAAGTTATTTCTCAAGATTCTAATAGTACAAGCAATGATCAATTAATTAAAGCAAAACTAAAGATCATTTGAACAGATGAAGACTTAAAGAAGTATCGCAGAGTACACTGAAGTCTCGTGTAAAACGTAAAGTCCGCCTAGCCAAGTACTCTACGACCATCATCAAACTCCGACAACTTTTCGACGGGAAAATATCAAGGAAGACCTAAAAAAGGCAAGTAAATTCAATCAAACATTAAGGGGATCGAAAATCACGAAGTTGAATTGCTGCTAATTTATAACTAAGAATAACTCTACTCTATGAACTTGAACAACTTGTTCTGTTGCTAAGTCTTTCAACACTGAATTTCAAACAACTTAGCACCCAAAAAATCACACTCTCGTAGAGGTAGTACACATCTTAGTGACTCATTGTAATCAAGTCTTAGTGACTTGAAAAGATCACAGTGATTCATTGTAACCCAATCTTAGTGACTTGAAAATAGATCTTAGTGATATGTTGTATCCTAATCTTTGTAACTTGAAAGAATCTTTGTGATTCGTTTAGTACAATTGTTCTGTGTGAACAAATCTTTGTGATCACCTATTCTAATTAGTGGAGTATACCACTAAAAAATATTGCTTCTCTTTTATTTTCTACATTTACTTTTATGTCAAGTTATTTACTTACTATGTGATTTAGTTTCACCTTGGTTACAAGTTAATTTTTTAAAATATTTGAAGGAATTTTTCAAATTATTATTCGTTGTGTAAAATTATTAAATTAATCCGCTTAAATTATAAGTTGATAATAATTTTTTAAAAATAAAAATTTTAAAACATCTATTCAATCCCTTTAAAATTTCTAAATGCTTTTTGGATATAACCTAACAATGAACAACACGCCAAGCTTTTATGTTCTAAAGTATGTATGCTTTTTCATACCATTAAAAATAATTGAAATATACATAAGATTTAGCTTATACTTTAGGTTAAAGTCTTTAACTGTATTAAGTAGTACAGAACGGATATTAAGCATACCTCTTAAATAATATATTTTTATTAAAACTATGTTGTTTTAAAGATTTTTTTTAAAAATAAAATAATACTACATCCGTTCCTAAAAGATTGTCTTTTCCAAGTAAAACTTGTTTGAAATTCCATCACTACCCCTTTATGGGAAATTGAAAACTATTAATACAAAGGAGAAAATTTTTTAGGACAATAAGAGAAGGTAGGGGCAATATAGAAAAGTAAATAATTTATTCTCCTTGAAAGTTGTAAACGATAAATTTTTTGAAATAAATTTTTTCTTCTAAAACGACAATCTTTTAAGAACGGAGGGAGTATTAAAATAGAGTGATCCCACCTGCTTTCTTTTTATTTACAAAAATGTCACACGCGACCCCACTTATTTTTTAAAAGAATCTCCAAAACGACGTACTTTTAATTAAGATATGTTATTTAAGAGGGTATGTTATTTAATATGTATACTTTAAATCGGTTCAATACAGTAATGGGATTAGTACGTATGTGTTATTTCCAACAACAATAAATACTACTACCTTCGTTCTTAAAAGATTGTCGTTTAAAGTTTTTACACATGGATTAAGAAAGTCATTTAATATATACTACTATCTCCGTTCTTAAAAGATTGTCGTTTAAGGTTTTGGCACATGGATTAAGAAAGTATCATTTACCAAGTAAAATTTATTTAAAATTCCATCACTACCCCTTTATGGAAAGTTGAAAACTATTAATACAAGAGATATAATTTCTTGGGACAATGAGAGAAGATATATATGGGTAATAAAGAAAGTAAATAATTTATTCTCCTCGAAAGTTCTAATCGACAAACTTTTTGGAACAAATTTTTTCTTCTAAAATGACAATCTTTTAGGAACGGAGGGAGTATAATTTAACAATTAAAATTTGTTTGAAATTTCATCACTACCCCTTTATAGGAAGTTGAAAACTATTAATGTAAGAGAAAAAATTTCTTGGGACAATAAGAGAAGGTAGAGGTAATATAGGAAAGTAAATGATTTATTCTCCTCGAAAGTTGTAAACGAAAAATATTAGAACAATTTTTTTCTTCTAGAACGACAATTTTTTAGGAACGGAGGAAGTAGTATGTTAAAACAAAACTATGTGATTAAATAAAAATAAAAGTTGAAGGAGTATTTCTTTTTGAGATTTTAGAATCCGAAAGTTTTTGGTGTATAATAAATATAGTACTCCCTCCGTTCTTTAATATAAGTCTTTTTAGAAAAATATTTTTATTCTTTAATATAAGTCATTTGAGAAGTAAACATTAATTGTTTGGTTTTCAATATTATCCCAAATATTAAATATAATTTTGATTTTGTTATTATTTTTGTCTAATAAACAAAATTCTCTTTTTTTAATACAAAGTCAATATAAATAATTATTATTATATTTAATACTTTATAATTATTTCTTTAATACTTATACACAACTCTAAAATAAGGTATATTAAATAACGAACTACTACTACCTGGAGTATTCAGTTTGTAAACAAGGAATAGCATCAATGCATACAAATGAAGAGTAGTAGTAGTAAAAACGAGGCGTAGTTTTTGGTGGCGTCACTAATTACGCCGGTCATTCTTCTTGGATCATGTGCCGGCCGCCCCACTGTTTGTGGGTCCCAATTGCCATTGTTAAAATGTTGACAAACTGCCTTACTTCCACTCGTAGCTTAGCTTGATTCTTCCCAAACTCCATTTTTGGACTTTGATTGATTCCTCAAAACCTTTGCCTGATTATTATTGTCGGCTTGCAAAAGCCATTGCCAATAATACCCCTCCATCTCTGCCTGTTCATTTGTAATTAAATACTACTCCTATATATTTTTATTTATATTAAAATTAACAAGCCTGACGTGCAAATCTTAAACATTTATCAATATTATTACAATTATATGTTTTTCCTATATTTACACGCACCAAAGAATAAAAAGATTATTCTTTTCTTTTTGGGAAATAAAATTGTGTTGAAAAACTAGAGAATAGAATATTGTATTATTTTATACTACACTAACATGCATGTAGTAAATAAAAAGATGATTCTTTTTGAGAAATTGATAAAAGAATGGACAAAAACATAGATTGTATAATAATTTAGAGAAAGTTACATCCTTAATACAAGTATCTTAATTTTCACACACACACACACACATATATATCCTTCTAACAAAATAATATTAATTATCCTAAATTATAAAACCAAACCCTCATGAAATATATAATTTCTTTAATTTTTCTGGATTAATTGTACTAAACGGAAAATTTCAATATATATAGAAGATCGATCAGTTTCATAATTTATATATATATAATTATGGATGAGAGGCTCGAGCAGTCATAAATGGTGGAGCTAGTAGTAGAAAGCCATATTAATTATGGACCAATTAAGGTTGATCAGCTAAGGTAGTTGCATGTGCTTAATTATGCTCTCTATTATACATACTAGTACTGAAATTAAGTAATTAAGCTCAGTCCAGGCAAGAAAAGTTATCATGTCAAATTATACTTGCAGGTGTGTATATATATATATATATAGTCGGTCTTCATTTCCGATTGATTTGCATACGTAATGTGTTGTGTGTATATTTCTTATCTTCTTGATATTTGATTTAATAGAGTTTCTATCATACATACTCCTGTCTGCGCTTTTTTGTTAATTTCCATTGAAAATTTATGAGTTAGCTACGTACATGTAAGTTAGAGGGCGCAAAACTTATTTAGTAAATTTTTTTTTGCCTCTAATGCATTTTAATCAGCCAGTTTCGCTCTCAAATTCTCCACCTCCACCTCTCTCCTCAGCTTCTCAAATTCCTCTTGTATGTTATTTATTTATTTAAATTGGAAGAAATCTCGTCAAAAGAGAGCTGCAAAGAGATTAACCAAGGCTTCATCCGGACCAGGTCTCACCAAACCCCAAAACCCCGATGGTCGCTCTCCCTGTCCTCTTTCCATCCAGATGCTAATTGATTTCTTTTACTATTTTGTTTCTATGTTAATTAAAAATAAATTTTCTGTTCGGATTGTTATGCAGATGGTGGGATTAAAAAATCAGTGAGCGGAAATCAACTCTCAGAGATAACATCTTTGTGTGTGTATATATACACTAAATTCTTTACACAATTTTTTAACTCTTGAATTTGAACACTCTTAATAGTTGAGATTAATGTTAATTTTTAATTTATAACTAAATAAAAATAAAAACAAAACCTAAAACTTTTCATCTCCATCTTTTTCACGTCTAAAACAACATGAAGCCCAATATGTATCATCCAACTCTCACATATCTTTAATATGTTACCATAATCTTTGTTTTTGTTTTTATTTTTATTTAATTATAAATTAAAAATTAGCTTTAATCTTTGCCATTAAGAGTGTTCAAATCCAAGAATCAAAAAATTGTGTAAAAAACATAGTGTTATTGATCCGCCCCCTATATATATGGATTTGAGTTGCACTCTGAGCGCAAATCTATTGGAGATTGAAGAAAAAGAAACAAATGAGATAAAAGGAAAAGGAGGAACAATAGTAAACAATTGGTACGAGAACTTATCAGATAAGAGAGTAGAAAATGAGAAAGAAAAAAGTGTTTAGAGGGTAATATGATAAAATAATGTTATTAAGACATTTTGAAAAAATTAATTATCAAATAATATTTTTTTCATTTAACTCTACATTATTCAAATGTCTAAATTATTCAAATTTTAATATTCAATTTTATCAAACACAACTTTAATCTAATTCTGCAATACTACTCCATTCCAGGATTGATGCAATGATATACTCCTATAACTTTACATCAATGACAACTTATTCATCCAATCTCTTATATATATATATATATATATATATACACGGTCCGGATCAAGTGCATACCCCCTATCTTACTCACTCGTGCTCACCCCCTTTTAGAGACGAACCTGGCGACGGTTCGGTCATACAACCGTCGTCTATACATTTAGCGAATTTATATGTTATCTATCGTTAAAAGTATAAACGACGGTTGTACGACCGAAACCGGCGCCGGGTCCGTCGCTAAAGGAGGGTGAGCACGGATGAGTAAAATAAAGAGTTTGCACTTGATCCTTGCTCTCTCTCTCTATATATATATATAGTTTCTGAATAAAATTCAACTATATATATCATCATAAACTTTGCACAAGTCCTCCAAATCTCCTAGTTGGCAAAATTCCTATTATCAGAATTTTGTGAAAGGTAATGGCAAAATACTTTGTTATTCGGTGTAAATTTGCAGATCATCATCTCAGATTCGCATGTAGAATTATTCATGTAACTCAGATATATTTAGTGGGTATTTAAGTTGTATATGAATTAGTATTAGTAGTATAAGATTTAGTAATAAAATTCTAGTGTACAAATAAAAATGAAAAAGGAACATGATATACATTGCGATCAGGACCGAGCCACATGTATATTGGAGGGAGTTACGGCCCCCCAAGGTTTAAAATTTTTGTAAGACTCACCCTTAAAATTTGAAATTTTTTTAAAACTTATTTGTACATTTGGTTTGGTTTGAAAGTTTTGTAAAGCTACGGCCCCCTCAAGTTCTGACGAAACTTTGATATGTTTTAAAATACTTTTTTTGCTATGTTTTATTATCTTTGTCAAAGTAAATTCTATTACTATATTATTTTTGTTTTAGTAAAAATATATTTTGTAATAGTGAAATTTGACTTTTTAGTGATGAATATATTTTATGCAATTAAAAATTTATTGCCCCCCTGAATAACAAATCCTGGCTCCGTCCCTGATTGCAATTATTTGTGTTGACTATTTGATTGTCAGTTACATAAATAAGTATTAGTTGTAAATTTTTAAGAGAGATGCGTAATAAGTGAGACTCTCCTATTTATAATTTCTATAAGTTTTGCAATTGTAATTTGGCATAAATTTATAACAATATATATATAGCATGATTCCATGAAAACAAACATAAGTGAATAATGTGTAATTAATAATCACATACTACAAGTACATTTCAAACACCAAGCATAGTGATGAACAACAAATTTAAGTGATTCAAAACCATTACACTATATATTGACAAGGGTAGAGGCACATTTACAAGTCCTACTCAAATTGAATCATTTCCTTTTGAGGTAATGTTTTATATACAGACTAAACAAAACCTGGAATCAAGAAAATATCTACACCCAAGAAAGGGGAAAAATAATAATAGAAAAGTTACAAGTTCTTCTAAACAAGTTCAATAGAGGTACTTGATCTTGTGGATATGGACCTGATGGAGCCTTCTTTTGTGGTGCAACCTTCGTTCGCTGTAGAATTAACTATTAAGGTCTTCACGATATGGCGAAATCTCCTTCTATAAGTGGGAAACTTTGATGTTCTTCTTACCATTCCTGCCATCCTGCCAAAGGATATCAGTTCAAATTTTCAGATAATTATCTCAAAATTCTTGAATATATTAAGGACCGCGCGTTTTACAGTCAAATTTCACTGTAGAGTAGGCAATCCCAACAGAAATTTAAACTATCAATGAAAAAATATTTAAATCCTTAGATCAGGTTAATTACAAGTGCTAATTTTGGAGATGCCAAGTCAGTGAGTTTGTTTTGTTTGGGTTTCTATGGAATCACATAGGGGTAAATCTTGTTCTCAAAGAATGTTGTATTACCAACAAAACTGGATCATAATGAACAGATAGATCGAGCATTTATAATCAATGTTAACGAGGCTAGATAAAAAATGTAAGAGTTTTCCATCCTTGTGTTGGCAAAAGACAAATTCCATGAAGATAAGCTCGTGTAGTGGTGTAGTAAAATAGAAATTCAAATCACCTTTTATTTCTACTGAGAAACTCAAAAATAACAAATCTACCTATTAAATTCTTACCTTCTACTAATACCCTCAATTTGAGCAGCTCTAACAACATCTTGGGGTACAAAACTGCCGTTATCCCAAGCCTCCATGCGTTTAGGATTGCTTCCGAATAGAACTAATTTTTCCAGGTACTTCACTTCGTTCTCTTCCATGACCTTTATCTGTTCCTTGAGGACCATTACTGGTTGAAAAAACCAGTCTATCAATTTGTCCTGGGGCCTATTTAGATGGGTTATTTCAAGATCATCAAGAAGCAATAGACCAGCTGATCCAGCTTTGATGGAGTAAACAATATTCTGAAAGAATGTGTAACAAGGCAGTCCAACGCCAATAATGGCTGCTTCTTTCCCATTCTTTGCCTTCAACCAATCATAGAGATCAGCTGGAGTTATTACATTGGCCTCCAGTAATTCCCTTCCCCGCATTTCGCAGGATCTCATCATGTTTCTCCAAACCTGTTGCAGACCACATGGTATAAACTTCAATTTTCTCAAGAAATGACAATATTTGAAGAATTACACAATAATCACAATAACAGTTTGAAAAAGGCATATTTTGGTGTTGAGATGCTATTTCATCATTTAAAGTTTCTTTGCTTGCATCAATCTATGTACTGTCATTTAAAAAAGTTTCAATTTTTTTTCCTCTACAGATACATAAAGTTTGCCTGCTTATATCTTATTTTGGTAGTGAAAACTTTTAGTGGCATTTATATGTTTTCTGCATGTTTTGCGATCAAGATCCATCACAAATCATTCGTTACTCAAAATGAAGTCCTTGGTGAATTGAATAATTAACATATACTATTACTTGAAACGATCAAATTCTGCGAGCCTGCTGAAATATGGTACATGACTTCTAAAATTTCTTGAGGCCTTTCACATTGATCAATGTAGTTAATGATTTAGGTCCATACACTTGGAACATTAATGCAGAAATTTTACTATTTCATCTAAATAAGAATACATCGGTAAAGTTCATTTTATGGTCCTACTGCACTTGCAGGTTGCATGTTGAGCCAATATATTAATAAGTTGCTGCCTTTTGAATGATGAAGTACTCCATATAATGACTTCTCAAGTTTGCGCATTAATAGAAAAACCTCAAAAGCAAGTTGTTCCATGGGTAAAGCTAGCTCTACGCCAGTTACCTTGCATATCTTGATATTTCATATCCAAAAATTGGATAGGAAACGAACAAATCTTACAATATTAAAAGCATACCTGAACCATTTTCACTTCATGTATGGTCTCCCTGACGGATCTTCTTGCTGATAGGCTTGCCATAAGAATTGGTGGTGCTTCTCTAATAACAGAGCCGATTCTACTACCATCAACAGAGTGATTTCCTCCTGCCAAAGGGTCTGATGAGGGAGAGGTCTTCTTTCGATATCGAGGCCTGGCTGTGAGCAAGGGGACTGCAACTGTTAAAAATGGAAGAACACAGAGAATATCTAAAGCAGCATTGGTTTCACCGACGATATATATGCATCTCTAAGAACGAAAAGAAGCAATAATTGATGGAATGATTACTTTGGAAGGATAGACCCCTCACGGAGATACAGCCAATCATTCGTGTACTCATCAAATTCAGCAACCATTGCAATCACATAAGCAACACCTCTTCGAAAAGAACGTTCCTACATATACATATGAAGGTTTAGTGGTTCATTGCATTTCAAAGCAGTAGCTTTAACAAGAGTAAGGACTACATTTGGATTCAAGCAAACCTGATAAACTATCACTGAGCCATATAATCCTATGAAAAAACTGGAGAAAATAGCCATTATAATGCTTCCAATAACAATAAGCGGCCACATAAGTATTGTCAAACCAGCAATTGGGATACAAGCTGTTTCCAGAAATGGGCCTTCTCGGCTAATTAGATCATGTGTAAGCCTTTGCCATCCCTTGAACAGCAAGTATGGACTTTTTACTATGGCAATAGCTGTATAAAGAGGAATTTCCACAATAAGCCCCATAAGCCCAACAATGATGCATCCTGGAACATGAATCAACCTGAAAGAGAGTTTCTAAGGGAATCAATCTAAATGAAAAGGTTTCTTTTCGAGGGTACGAGCTAACTATGCAAAATACTGGAGTATAAGTGTTCATAACTGTATCAGTGTAATTTTTAAGTTTCTAAAATAAATTAGCACGAACCTGAGTTTACCTATGGAGTCATTCAATGGTCACCTTTTTAAGGTATATAATTAATTAAAAAGAACCAAGTAAAGCAACATCACCTAAGAGGTTTATGCCCATTTGAACTAGGGGATTCACGCAACTCCTTTAAGTAGACAGGGTAAGAATGATAACACATATCAGCAAAATCTCGAACCACAGTACAGCTTCCTTTAATAGTGCCCCAAGTTCCATCCTATATATTAATATATAATTGAAAGTTTCAAAGTGAAATGGAAAAGGAGTTGAACCAAAAGTAAGGTTAATCAAGAGACAAATTAAAGGCTTTACCACAATGCAGTGGAAGAACTTCTTGAACTCATTATCATAGTCATGTCTGAAGGCCTCAAAAGCTGAAACCCATGGAGTGAAGAACCCGTAACCCACCCCCACAAGAACACTACCAGCTATGCTTAGACCCACCCAGATACCAAATAATGCAGGCAAAGCTAACATCAAAGCCACTTTAAGTAATGCATCAAACCTTTCAGTCCTGTGATTATTACTTTTTTGTAAGCAGTTGGAGAAATCCACATAGTTCAATATTGTCCAAAATCAAACACTACACAACAAAGAAACATACTTTTTGTAAAGGAATCGAAAAAGGTAATTGAAAGGAAGTTTCAAAAGTAATTACTTGAGAAGGGTGTAAACTGTCCAGGAAACATGTGCAGGTAAAAGGCCCAAAATTACCCCAACATTCCCAAAAATCATTATCAGAGCAGCAATTGGACCCACCAGTACACCTGAAAAAACATATTTCATAGGCAAACATATTTGAAGATGGCAAAATTTCATAAATATGAACAAATCAAAACTAGCAAGCAAATTAAGATATTACATACTTTTGAATGCCCCAAAACAGAGGGCAGTGCAAAATGAAAAAACCACATAGATGATCCTCAACCAATCTTCGACTGTTCTGGGCATATTTTATAAACTTGCAAAAGTAACAAAGTTATAGAAAAAACTTGGGCCAAATAAGAGTACAGGTTAAGAACAAGTAACAAATACAAGGGAGAGAGAGAGAGAGAGTATTCAAGAAAATGACATAGAGAGAGAAGTAACAGGACCCAAAACCCAACCAAAATCATATACCAGTAAGCCAGGCAAAACCAAGTCTTGCAAAAAAAGTTGTATGCATAGGAAGTAACTATAATAATACTACAATAATACTCCAATACATGTGTAGGTTATTGGATGGAAAATAGTCAAAAGAGAGATACGATACCGGTATTATTTTATTGTTTATTTTTTTTGGCCGCTTATAAGGAACAAAAACAGTCCCTCCGCAATGATAAGATATAATTTGACATTTGAGTATTATTATTGTTTTTAAAAACTCAGAAAAAGAGTTAGCATTTGAATTAATGATAATATAAGTGAAAGTATATCTTCAAATTCAACGTCATTTTATTTTATTATAATGTCACAACTATTAAATTAAAATATCTAAATATGTTACAAATAAGTCTTAAAACAAAATTTTATAACTAAAATATGACTCTTATTAATTAGTGAAAAATTAAATATGTGACTGTCGGAGAATGATACTCCTTTTCAGTACTAAATTGAATCCATCTGGCATTAAAACTTGAACTTTTCGTTAAAATCGATTTGTTCTACTTCTTGAAATGATAATTATGTTCCATAAAATTTAATGCACCATCACTATTACCCTGTGCTGGACCATTTATGATTTATTCCAGGTATATTATTGACTTTATAAGGTTGCCGTAGGTCTCAAGTAGTAGCTGCGGGGCTTGTCAATGGACGCGCAAAACTGCAACTACTCAAACCCGACATTAATTTATGTATTAAGTATAATTTAGATAAAAAAAATTTTATAAGCCGCTACATATTGTAGCGACAGGGCCAAAAGAGGTTGCTCCCAACAACCGGTTGCTGTGAATGGATACCCTATATATATATATATATCCCAAATTATATCCCATGTATTCCAAGTCAAAGTTTTATGATTATGATCTACGAATCCTTTAATTCTAATTAATAAAAGGAATTTTGAATTAAGAAATAGTAGATGCTCAATTGCGACCTTATATTTGTTTAATAACTTTTGAATATTTAAGTTTTAACTTTAAATTTATAGTTAAAACTTAAATATTCAAAAGTTATTAAGATGAGATGTAAGGAAACCTTCACATTAATTAAACAAATGCAAAATAAAAAGTTAAATGACATTTATTTTGAGAGAGGAAAGTACTTGTAACCAATCAAATTTTACATACCTAAACTACCAAAATTCATGGTAATAATAAGGTTGTGTATTCGATTATAACCGAACTGAATTATTTATTTAATTATAACCGAATATTGAATTTTATACAATTTCACTATTCGAACAAATATTCGAAATATGTACTAACTAAATAACCGAAAATCGAATAATCGAAATATGAACTTATTTTTACCAAATAAAAAATAAATTTATTTCAAATTTCACACTAAAATTTCCAAATAATATTTAACCACAATCCACAACCATAATAATTCATAAACTAGTTTAATAATTTCAAATTAACAATACATAAGTACATAATTCATAGGACAAAAAAGTCTATCAAAGTAATTAAAAATAGTATTATATGTTTTTTAAATTTCTAGTTTAACCGATTATCCGAATAGTGTAATTTCTACATCCGAAACCGAAATTAAATATCGAAATGTAAAGTGATTATAATTGAATATACCTAAATACTTAAATAAACAAAATAATTTAATTAAAAAAATATATTTCAATTTAATTATTCGATTTTATTTATTTTTTGTTCAGTCCAAATAATAATTTGGTCAAGTGGCGGCCCGATGTAATCTCTAATATCTTTATTTTGTCTAGAGGGCTGACCTAGTAAAGCCGATGGTCATTGACCATTTGAAATTTAGAGTGGATTTACACTATAATTGTGCCCTTAAATTTTTTAATGATCCTTTAAATGTGTCGTTAAGGAGTACCTCTTTTAGTTTCTCTCTCTTCCAATGTATATTTTGGAAAATTTTAATGTTTCTATAAATTCTTCTATCACATAAATTATATAATATTCATTTGTCATTCTTGTGAGGACTTTGTGAAATATTAATTATTATTATTATTTTTTGAAATATCAATACTTTATACATATTTCAGACTTATCAATTAATATCCGACAAGATTAGTCGTTGGTATCGTCTATATTTCTTCTAAAATAATCGAGTAACCTTAAATTTTTAAAATTACTTTAAGATAATTTTATATCTAAAATTGAACTAATTCATAACTTTTGAAAACAATATTTGTAATCAGGATTGTTATTTATATAGTTTATAATATTTGTATTTGTATTGATTAAAACTAAATTAATTTATATTAAATTAAAATTATAAAAATATCTCAAATTGACTTTTAAAAAACTAAAAAATGCTCCTTATATTTAGAAAAAAAAGAGAATACTAGAAAACTGTTATTTTGCCTCCTTTGCAATTATAAAAAAATATATATAATTATGGAGTATTCATTAAAGGCAATTATCAGTTACCATTTGAGCGGCCCCCAGCCCAGTATATTACTCATAGGATCAGGATTTCGAGCTGTCAAATGTCTAGCAACAATAAATTTAATAGTATAATTTTTAAATGAATTTAACTAATTTTACTTAGTTTGACAGCAATAATAAGTGATGAGGCGAATGAATCACTAGTATTTCCTTTGCACGTTTTATGTGCGATTAATATGGATGTCTATCTTCCATATACAAGTACGTAATTCTTCTGTCTAAATGTATTATTACTCTCTCCTTTCTAAAATATTTTAGATATAATTTAATATTAAACTTTAAATTTATTTAATTTTAGTTGATATAATTATTATATAACTGTATCAGTATATAACAAAAACTATTAATCTCAAAATTTATTACATTCTAAATTTTTATGAGTCATACCAATTTTAAAATTTAATATGTGATCGTTTAACCTCAAAATTTTATAAAAGAGGGAGTATTGTTTTAGTTAACTTATTTACTGGAATTGTCAGCAATAAGTGACGAGGCTAAATCTAAGGCTGTTGTAAACGAACTAAACAGTTCGGGCTCGACTCGAAATTTTTTTTTGAATTCGTTAATAACATGATCTAAATTTGAGCATAAAAAATCATTCGAATATAAAAATATGAGTAGAATCTGAGTAAAGTTAAACTCGACTCGTTTAAGATTCAAACTACTCGAATTCTTGAATGTGATTTGATAACTACTCGATTAGATACTTGATATACATTCTCTTATAATATATGTTGTATTTTATAATATATTACAAAGTTAATAGGAAGATTTGTAACTGCTATTGTATATTAATAGCAGCTATTGAGATATTAATATTTTTACTGTTGAAGAGCTTTTAATTATATTACCGTTGTTATTTGATTTTTTGACTGTTGGAGATAAATAAAAAATTGTTTCAGTTGCCATGCAATATTATCGTTGTTATACGCATTTTGTTCTTCTATAGAAATGCTAGGTAGCTCATGTAAGAAGATATCTTTCCAAAAAAAAAGGACATATTATATATATATATATATATATATATATATATATATATATATATATACATTGTTGCTGTCAATCTTCATATATACATCGTTGAATCCTGGAGTAGGAATTCTTCAGTGACCTTAGCATCGAGAAAAATTCTCCGAGGGGCGAAATTTCTACTTAAGGACAGTGCGCTGCACGCCTCTGCTCAAAACTATTCGCTCTAAATCGATAAGTTTATTTCTGCCCTTCTTTTATTTGATAGTTGAATCCTATATTTTATTCATATTTTTCCTACAATATATATAAAAATAAATCAAATTAGGATAATTAATTATTTTTATGTTATTTTATTTTTAATTTTAATTGTGATTTTATATTTGTAAAGTGTAATAGTAAATATATTTTCTTATTTCTAAGTAAAATAATAAATTCAATTTATAATTATATTTATTATAAAGTTAGTTATTATGTAGAGGTTTGAATTCGAGCTTTATATTAAAGTTTGCAAGTAGTTCGAGTGAAGTCAAATCTGAGTAGAATTTTTCAAATACAATTCGAATTCAAGTATGAATTTAACATTTCGAGTCGAATTCGAGCAATTTCGATTTGACTCATTTACATCTTTAACTAAATCCCTCTATTTCCTTAATTTTTACCTATATTTATTTTTCCGGTCATTAAAAACTTATTGGTGACAATCTAATTACTAGTATTCCCTCAAGTAAATATTTTTACACCTATTAAGGTTCATGAATTATTTGTGTAAAGATAAATTTTAAAATTATAAATAATTAAAATGTATCTCCAATTTTAATTTTAAAAGGAGGGGAGGGGGAGGGGATATTATTTGTTTGGAGAGTTTGATAAGAATGTAGTGTGAAATGGGGCGAGCGAACGATGAACACGTGAACACAACTAGTTCGTTTAATTCATTTTAGTTTACATTACATGAATGGAGGGAGTAGTACTGTTGGGTTTGGGTTTGGGTTTGGGTTTCTACTACTAGAAGGTCGCAACAAGTTGTATGGGAGTTTGTCCTATTTACTCAATTATTACCCCTTTGGCAATAGCATCATCCAGAATATAATAATTTCAATGTTTACATGTATCCTCCTCCTATAGTCAGTCTATAGACACTCACACCGTGGATTTTTAGACACCTTTTCTTATATAAAAATAAAATAAATAAATAATCAATTCACCCCCTCACCGATCAGTAGGTGGTCTCGACGATTTGCTCCAACATTAAGTTCCTATTCCCATCGAATGCATAAACAATGACATCACAATTACTGGCGTTACTACCAGGCCAGGCCGGGTGGGCTGTTATTTGGAGTGGCACTTATACTCGGGGGTTGATGTGTAAACTTGTTAAAACATGTTACTAATATGATACTAGTAGTTGTTTTGTAAAAGAAAATAAATCGATAACTAAGTGCTAAAAAAATATACATGTTTAATTTGATGGAGCGATAATTTATATATATATATATATATTGTGACTAGAGATGTACTCTGTAACACCCCCTTCCCGAAAAGAAAAGGGAGGTCACGTGCAAAGTACAACGAACCTCAAAATAAATAAACATAGCACTAACAACCTCAAAATATTAATAGTGGTGATTCATTAATAAAGTACTAAATACAATTCTCCAACTAAAGTCAAAATAATCAAAACTAAAAAAAAAGAATCAACCTAGATGGTCAAAGGAAATACTCTCATCACACTAGCCTTGAATCACCCCTGCAAACCTGTCGGAAGAAAAATACAGCATGAACCAATTGTCCAGTACGGATACAGATATACAAAAGATATATAACTGATATACGAAAATAATTGAGACAAAATATTGAACAAAGCCTCAAGTGTAAATACTGAAAAAAATATAATCTCTAAAGATCTGAATGGAATATATCTGAATCAACAGAATTGACGAAACCAATAGAAGAATAAAGAAATAACGAACTGAAGTAACTAACTTAATGAATTGAACTGAAAAGAAACAAATAAACTAATACAATAAATAATAGGCTGAAACAAATGGCTGGGATTATTTTATACCGAGTGAGCTCAAAAATATAGCTTGCCACATAGGCAAGTCAAACTAATGTCACACAGACAAATCAAATGATGCCACTCAGACAAATCAAATGATGTCACACAGGCAACCAAAATAATGTCATACAGGCACATCAAAATAATGCCACACAGGCAAGTCAAAGTAATGCCACACAGGTAAATCAAAATAATGTCACACAGGCAAATCACACATTGGACCGCGAATCTAAATATATGCAAATCGGATAGGTATGTTTGGCACAACATCACCAATTCGCAGAACAGAAAACTAGGGTTAACCCATACGTCCCCCACAACAAAACACCAAAAGACCCACTTACTTCGGAACCCAAACGGAGATGTCGTGGACTAATCACACTGCCAGAAAAAAGTATCATGTCTCTCGTGCCAAGACGACATGCTTGTGGTACCCCCGCAGGTGGTTATAGCTCAGGTATACCCTACGTTATATTCTAACAAAAATATCATGTCACAACACATGCAACATAATACCAACAAAAGGGTTTTATATGTACATGTTGAACCAAATCAAATTATAGTCACAATGTCTCAAAAAGAAGGTAGCAACATGTACCGCTCTATAATTATCAAAAATAAATACTAAGCATGATAACCTAATTCGAAGAGTACAAACACAAGTCATAAATATCAACTCCAAAATGAAATTATTATATGAATTTTACAAGAATCAATTATGTGAAATAATAACGAAATTCGAAATAAGGGACAAAACGAACAAATCAAATTTAACAAGAATGTCGCTGAAAGAGTACGGAATCCGTACCTGATATTTCCAAACCATTTGTAGCACACTCCATAAAATATTACCCTCAAATGCCAACGATATCAGATACGAAACGTTATTCGCAACCTAAACATATTCACCTCAAATTAAAAACAATCCAAACTAATAATTCTAAAATAATTCATAATCTATTTAATATGTCTTTAATCATCGCCTTTTATCAATTATTAATACTCCAAAATTTATATTCCAAACAATGACCCGTTAAATTCCTTCCGTTCGAACTAATTAAACAACATAATAATAAATATAAGTTTATAAATTACGTAATAACTATATTTATAGTAATATAAAATTAATTCCCAATTACATTAATTTTACAAAAATAATAGTAGGCAACCCATATATTCCGCAACCTATATAAATTTGAAGGAACACGAAATAATTGAGATTCAGAAGATTAATGCCATAGCCATTGAAATCGAAGAAGTTGAATTGAATTATCGCCATTAGTTAATGATTCCATCTTCCTTTTTTTTTCCATCACAATATTATTCTATTTCATATAAAGGCTACGAACACGGTTTTATAACAGTAGGCTTAAAAAATCAAGTTACATTTTTTTTAACCTGCTAGACCATATGAAGCATATTCTCAATTACATGTACTGCCAAATTTTGATAATAGCCTAATTATGGTACTGCCTCATCTAAATTGCCCATTATCATGTCATATGCTATTATCATCAGGGTCAATCTTAGCCAATTATCTGCAACGGTAAGACATACATATGCATATGTATTCCAGATTTTAAATTATGAACTAGAATGATAAGACTTCATAACTCTGTACAAAAACAAAAGAAAGAAAATCATCTGCTTTTAATTCTTCAGTAGGCTAATTCCATCTCGCAACTCGCTCTTCCTCTTAGTTAAGCGGCAACCTCCTCTTCTTCTTTTTATTTGACGAATAAAGGTAGGGTTCACTATATATGATTTTTGTTTTATTTATTTATTTATTAATATATATTACTAGTTCTCCTAATTTTAATAGGTTTAAAGTTACACAAATATAGGTTATACCCAATTAATATAAAGGCCCAAATTAATGTAATCACTTACTTATTATGGTCCACAATAATTAAATACAATTTGATCCAAATAAAAATAAAGTCCAATTAATATATTTTTAAATGAAATAAATAAATTTTTTATTATGTAATATATATATATATTCTTTCGGGTATTATATCACCTACCCCTTAAAAGGATTCCGACCCCGGAATCAAAAGAATGAACGCACCTAATTTTCAAAGAGATGCGGATACTCTGCTCGAATAAACTCCTCCATCTCCCATGTAGTTTCCCGCTCCAAATAATTTTACCACAAGACTTTAACAAAATGAATTATCTTCCTCAATTTCCATTTTAAATACAATTATATAAAATAAAATTAATTAATATTTAATTATAAAAAAATGGGTTATTACATACTCCACATGAGTTGAATTCACGTTTAATTAAACAATAAGTCTTGCCGGACAGGAATACTATACCGGAAAATTGGACATGTGATTTTTTTTTTTTTTTGCTTGTGACTCCAAAAAATGTATAATATTTATTTTAACAGAAATTTTTATAAATTATAGTGTTTTAGGTATAATTTGAATACACATACAAAAACAAAGTTATACAATCTGTATAATTGACCGGTCTTGTGTAGAAGGACCCTTAATTAAAATGAGGTAGCGTAAATTGATTTGGAACCGAACATGACATGACATGACATGCTGCCGTACTAACTGCTGGTTCGTCTGAACGGCAGGGTGTTAGGTGCTGTTTGTTTACATCTGATTGCCTCTTAATGGACTTCCTCTTATTCGCTAAGAGGCATGATGCTGTTTGTTTTGTTTTTTGTTACCTCTGAATGCCTCTTAATCGTTAAGACAAAAAATAAAATCTTAATAATTAAGAGGTAGCTCTTAATGATTTTTTTTTGCTAATTTTTTTTTTATATAAATATATTAAACAATATTATGCACTCATTTTTATTAAATTGAATATTTAAAATTATTAAATAAATTTTATCCTTTAAAATGGTAAAATAGTGTCATTAAGAGACAACTTATTTTTTAGTTATCAAACAATTTTTTAGATTCAGACCTCATAATCATTCAAATGATCTAATTTATTAAGACATTATAATCATTCAGATCTTAATTCTCAAATTTATCGAACACAACCTTACTCCATTCTGGGTGTGCTCATCCCGATGCTGATCATGATCAGTAGTAGTAGTATTGTATTATACTGTCTGAAGGTTAACAACTGAAATATAGTAGTATCACATCTTATATTATGGTAATTATGCCTTTTTATGTTACATATGACTTTCTCATTATATCACCACATAACTTCAAATAAGTTTCATAAATAATATCTTTTTATATTTAGCAGTCTTTCGCAATAAATATAATGACTTAAGTTTAACATCTTAAAAATTGATTTAGAAAGTAGTACTTATAATATATATATATATATAGGGGTTCTATCCACAGCAACCGGTTGTTGGGAGCAATCTATTTTTGATCAGCCGTAACAGCTTGTACCGGCTTATAAAAAAAATTGCATAAGGGCCGGTACAAGCTGTTACGTCTGGCAAAAAATAGGTTGCTCCCAACAACCGGTTGTTGTGAATGGAACCCCATATATATATATATATATATTGCTTCTACACAGACCGATTTATTGGACATGTGCAATTTTTTATTTTGTTTGCTTGTGACTCTCAAAAAACATATAGTATTTATTCTAATAGGAATTTTTATAAAATATAGTGTTTTAGGTGTAATTTAGATATATATATATATATATATATATATATAAAAATAAAATTATACAGATACACATATAAAAACAGGATTATACAGATACCGGCTGTCATACTTTTTCACAGCTAGAGCACCACGTGGATGCCAGGTGGCCTCCAGTCGTAGTAAGGGGGTGTTTGATAAAAATTGAATGAATCTGAATCTGAATCTGAATGAGCTGAATCTGAATGAAAAAAACTGTTTGATAACTGACATATCTTAAAGATCTGAATGACATATTTTTAATATTTTACCCCTCTGAAAAAATTCAAAGTTGTTGTAAATTTATTTAATATTACATAATATAATAGTTAATATTTTTTTATTATTTTTATTATTATTTTTAATTTTTTTTAACTTCATTCAGTCAACCATTCAGTCATTCAGACCAAAAATTTGGCCTTAACCATTCAGCCAACGCATCTGACTGATTCAGCCATTCAGACGATTTTTTTTCAAAACAAACGCACTTAATGATTCAGCCACTTACCGATTCAGCCATTCAGACTCATTAAGTTCTAAACAAACAGCCCCTAAACCTTTAATGGAACCTGGGAGGAGGTGGTGGTCCAAACTCCAAGCGCAATTACATATAGTGGGGTCCACAGTTTTCAAACTTCCTCTCCATCTCATGATTAATGTCTTTTATAATTAAATTAATTATTTTTAAAAAATTTAAAATATACGTCAAAAATGATTATGATTGTAATAAACAACAGATAATTTATCATTAGTGTCGGGTTTCAGACTATATAAATATTTTAAATTAATAATTTAAAAAATAATCAATTTAATTATAAAAATTAAATTATAACGTTTATTATGTGATAGATGGAGCATTAACTAAAACAAATCACCAAAATAAATTTGAGTAATTAAAATTTGAATGAATAATATATTTTAATAAATTAAATTATTTGAATAAAATAATATATGAACTGTTTGTTAACTAAAAAATATAAAATATTTAAATAATTTTTAAATTTAAAAATATTTAAAATTGACTTTTTAAAAATTAATAATAATTTTAAAATTTAAAATATTTTATTAAAAATAACTCTTTAATAATTTAAATTTATATTGTTTTTTATAGATTAAGATAGGATAATAAATAAAATTTTATCAAATAATTTTATCCGAATTAGCCGTTAAAGAGATTAACCACAGGTAAAGAAACACCAGCTTAGCTTAGGCATTCCTCTTTTTCTCCTCTTCCTCGGTCATTTCCGGTGCTCTTCTTCTTCGTTCTTCTCTTTGGAGGAATTTCTACACTTTTCCTAATCTACAGAAACCCCAAATAACAATTCTACTGAATTTCTACAAACACATTATGAGGTTAAGGGTAGTTAGCCGAGGAGGAGCTCTAACAGATCACGCTACTCATCATAATCGGGATGATGGTAATAATACTTGTGATCTTGCTGATGACGATGATAATCAGCAAGTGATTAAGAAGGAAGTTGTGGAAGAAGATGACGATGACCAAGATTTGACCCTCGCCCAATTTTCTCACTCAAACTACTCTACCCTTTTCCCTCCCACGCCTTCCCCTTCTTCACAGGTATATATATATATATATATATATATATATATATATATATATATATATATATATATATATATACTGTACGTTTGAATGATATCTGTTCAGTAAGTTGAGTCAATTAATGTTGGATCTGGTTAAATGTTTCAAGGGTAAACGAAACAAGTCCAAGGACGTGAAAGATCATAAACTCTCCCTGCTAACCAAGAGGAAGAGGAAGCCTTCTACCAAATCTAAGCTTAATGTAAGATTGTTCAACCACCCTTAATTTCAATAGCTCTTGCTTCAGACAAGTTTTTTATTTTTATTTATTTTTTAATTACAACATTACTTGCATGTATAGAGCTGCTGATAGCTAGTCTAACATTTCTTTCTAATTATTGGGTATTTATAAGGGTACAAAAAGGACTATGTTGAGAAATTTACCAGAACGGTGTGGATGTTGGGTTATTTGAGCTCAAACTAGGTAGTTTCTCTCCGAATGATGGAAGCCAAAATTTTTGATTTCAGTTCAAGCAGCCATCTGTTAGGTTTGTTTTGGTAACCCTTTCATGACGGGGCAAATTCATGGATTTACTGAAAGGTTGAATGTGATGGACCTATGCAGATACTCAAATTGTGTCACATGTTGTGTCCAGTTCATGGAAAAACTAGCAATATTTTGCTCTCAAATCTGGAAACTATTTTACTTTTGCATTTCCTTTTTAGATACTGTGAAGGAAAACGGAAAAAATGCTGAATTTATTCAACTAATCTAAGAAATTCTAAGCTAGCTTACTACCTGTATCTTCAAGTTTGCCAAACATATCTCCTCTCTATTTCTTTATATTATGCTTCTATGCTGCCTAGATGATGTATGTTCAACTGGAATAAAATTTATAAGCTGCTACAAAGATTTGGTCTCTGTTAATCGTGGGTGCTATGAGGTTTGGATTAGTTAGCAATTAAGGCATTACTGAACAAGGTGATTATTGTAAGCGTCAACTCTGTGTTTTAACGCTTGGAAATCCTTTTGCACTGCCTTTTAGAATCAAATTAAACTCTGAAGAGCCCCTGCATCTAGTATGTGGATATCCTACAGCCTTCACAGAATCCCTTTGCTATTGCTGTGAATTTAGGTAGGCCTTCGTTCGCTATATGATTACAGAAATTCTTCATTTTCCTCCCATTGGAGGGGCATGGAGATCGACCGTTTCATTCTTTTTCACTAGCATGCACACTGGTTATTAATTCTCGATGCACTGAGTAACCATAATATCTTCAACTTCAGGCAATAAGAGGAAAATCGCAATTGTAAAGTTTTTTCACATTATGCATATTCTATTTTTAAGAGGGAAAGTTTATGTTGGGGAGACTAACAATTTAATTAACAGGTACTATCTGATCTCTCAGGAAAGATTGTAAGGTTAGTTAAGCTTTAATATTCTTGAAATGTTTCTTTTTACTTTTTTAGATCGACTTGATGACAATAATGACCGTTATTTTACATGAAGCTGCAAGCGAGCGATTAATGGGTCCAATATTCCTGCTCAAGTCAAGTCCCTGACTGTCATTCGAGCAGAGGAGATTCAATTGAGTCTTGGATCTAAGTTCCCTAGCTTTGTAAAGTTGTTGGTTAGATCACATGTTTCCAGTTGTTTTTGGATGGTAAGGGCTTTCAGACAATATGAATTATCAATGAATGTCATTCTTTGGACTAGCAGCAGACAAGCTTTTTGTTATCAATTTTTGAGTGCAGGGCCTTCCCACACCGTTTTGCAAGTTGCACCTACCAAGGACAGACTGTGCTGTTATCCTGGAAGATGAAAGTGGGGAACAGTCTGAAATCAAATACATCTCAGATAAGACAGGACTTAGCGCGGGGTGGAGAAAGTTTTCTGTTGGACACATGTTGCTTGAAGGAGATGTTCTGCTCTTCCATCTAGTTGAACCTACCAAGTTCAAGGTGACATTGGAAGTTTTGTAGATCATGACATATGTTTTGGCTATTGAAAATCTTTCAAGACTTACCTTATATCTTGTCAAAAGAGTCTTGTGGATTCTTTATCTAAGGTTTTGTAGTATTTAAGTCCAGCATCTACTGCCACATAATACAAGGGACAATTTATAGCAAATCTGTGAACAATTTCATGTTAATCCCCAACCACTCTCCAACCCATAATATGTTAATTTTAGCAGTAAGATAGATATTTGATTGTATATTATATTACATGTAGGAAAAGACTCATTTCATTTTGAGCAGGAGATGAGAAATTTCATAGTTGCGAAAGAAGAAATTGCTTAGTGGTACATCAATTTAATATTTTAGAAATTCTAGTATTCACATTCAGACTGTTGGAGTAACGATATAGAGTGCAGGCACCTTGTACTAGCCATTCATCTGAGTTTCTGACAGTTTCTTGAATAAGGAGGCATGCAATGTCAACTGTTAGAGATGCTCATTTTTTGTGTATATTGAACTTTTGCTTCATGAGGAGACAGTCAGCTGATTTCTTATACACGGGAGCTTACACTACGTACCAACTATTCAGTTTAATTCGTGCACATTGATGGTATTACAATTTTCATAATATAGAGTGCAGGCACCTTGTACTAGCCATTCATCTGAGTTTCTGACAGTTTCTTGAATAAGGAGCATGCAATGTCAACTGTTAGAGATGCTCATTTTTTGTGTATATTGAACTTTTGCTTCATGTGAGGAGACAGTCAGCTGATTTCTTATACACGGGAGCTTACACTACGTACCAACTATTCAGTTTAATTCGTGCACATTATTGGTATTACAATTTTCATGGTTTATATGCATCCTCATTTTGTAGGTGTATATTATAAGGGCAAATGATTTGACAGAGGTGGATGGTGCTCTTAGCCTTTTAAATTTGGATGCGCATCCAAAACAAATTGAAGCAGGTTTTTGCATACTTACCTCGTTATTGGATGATTTTGTTGTTTGTTTGCCTTATCTCAGAATGTTAGTTATTTCGTCTTTAACTGTGATTCCTTTGGGAGAAATGTTAAACTTTTACTTAATTCATGAATAGACAGTGAAAAGAGGACCCCAACATCTGTGAAGATAAAGAAGCGGAAGCATCCAAATTCACTTCCATTAACTGTCGTCCAAAAGAAAAACAAGAGAACAGGCCTGTCGAGATCAGTACGTCAACTGGAGCAGATAGTGGAACAATCTGGAAATGACAGTGAAGAGCAACGTTCAGAAGTTTTAGAAGGTTACAAATTCTCTGGAACCTCAGTTCCTTTTAGGGATGTTAATAGCTTTGAGGACTTCCACATTGTAGTAAATGGGTTGTGCATAGATTTGGAATTGCCTGAGCATACAAGGGTGAAGTACTATGAGATGTGCTGCAGTAAGAATGCATTTCTTCACAACCGATTGCTCCCAGGCCTCCGTTCTAAACTGGTTGCTGGCATCATTGATGAAACTGTAAACATTGCGGATGCCATAAAAGGTTGCAAACCCACTACCTCCCGGGATGAATTTGCAATTTGGGAGAAGTTTGTGAGATCATTTGAGCTTTTAGGCATGAATGTTGGATTTTTACGTAATCGGCTCTGCTCACTGAAAGGCCTCATCTTCGAATCCGAAGGTGCCTCCGATGCAAAGAGGTATATAGCAGCTAAATCTGGACGAACAAGCACTGAAGTTGAGATAAGGAATCTTGAAGCAAAGCTTGTGGAATTGAAGGAAGCTTCTGAGAAGTTTGATGCTGACATGGAGTTGCTGAGATCAAAAGCTGAGAAGTATGAGTTTGAGTTCCAGGAAGAGGTTGATGCTCCATGGTAAATATTCTCTACAGCACACTTGTAAAGTGTTTTTGTATTGCTTAGTTAATTTATGTTTTGTTTAAAATAGGAAACGCTGGACGACTTGTTAGTTATATAAAGGAAAACATCTATTTTGTAGACTGTTCCGCGATACCTTGCAAGAATATTAGTGTTGAGAAATGTTGATGCCTTTGAATATATAAAAACTGTTACTTGCTAAGTTGCTATGGCCTATGCTCTATCCACAATAAAGAGGCTTTTATGGTTGAAATATATAGTTGCTATGAATAGTTGTGTTACGGTGCAAGGAAAAAATGTTTTTCTTTACATATAAATACCGATAAAAAGCGGTCAAGTACAAATATTTAACAATATGATTCTGAAAATGGACGAAAAATAAAAGAAAAAGGACGGAAAACTTGTTTTCTTGTCTAATTATACATCATTTTTTGCAGTTTTTATGAGCATGCTTGAGAAAATTCAGTATGGATGCGTGGTAGCATTGCAATTTGCAAACCAAACCAGACAAATCTGTGAACATGGATTTATGTTTGATTCCTCCCTCCCTTGGGGTGCTTTCTGAACTTGCAAGCATCATATCTACTACTGTGGCTTATCTTTTTATCTTTGACCGTTGACTTGATTCCCAGTCAACACTAGTCTAGTCTTCTAGCTACTCACCTCGATGAAGAATTAGGCCTTGGAGTTAACCCAACCCATATTGCATCCAAAAACCAGAATAAAAGATCATTACAAGGTGAAAACAATTTACCAAAAACATTATTACAAGAATTGCGGCATAGGGGCGGGCATGTTTTTTCCCCAGGTATTTGGCTAAACCTAACGGTTTCGAAGTTTGGAACAAAGTGAACCCGGTTCGACTACGGAGTGTTGTTTTGGGTATAATCCCGGTTGACTTGTAAACGAGCTAGCAAGCGCCAGCCGTTCTTTTGAGTAGTTTTATAGCCGGAATTATGTGTTGAGATTGATACTTTTGATGGCATCAGACATGTGCAGGTCAGATTCACAAGCCTCACACTATGGGAGTATGGGGATTTGTAGCCATACCAATGTGCCTAGTCCATACCAAAAGTTTTTCAATTTAACACTCTTTCAAGTTATGCACACGAGTCATTCTAGGGGACATTTTTTTAGTGATTTTTTTTTTGGTAGTATCTTACTATCTTCTAAAAAATGTATAGTATTTATTCCAACTGAAATTTTTATAAAAAACAGTGTTTTAAGTGTAATTTGGGTATGTACAGTGTACAACCCTGTTTCTTGTATGTACCCAAATTACACCTAAAATATTGTTTTCGGTAAAAATTCAAGTTCCTATATATTCTTTGGGAGGTACTACAAAAAAAACCAAAAAAAACGGTCACTAGAAAAATGTCCCCCTAGACTTATTGTATGCACACGCATGCATATACATGACTTGGAATTGATGCCAAAGCTCTAATTAATTAGCCACTATATATGGTAATGATCCATAACTTGGAGTATTTGCTATGAATTTTTATAGGGCATATACTATTTATATTATTAAAAATAAAAAGGAATTAAAAATTAAAAATCAAGGTCTGCTACTATTAGTATGATCTATAAGTATCCATAGCTAATACCGAAATTAAGAACCAACTTATAAGTTCCTTTGTTTTCATCTTCTTAAAGTTTACTCCAAGCGCCAACTTATAAGTTCCAGTGCCCTCTCTCTCTCTATATATATATATATCTATCTATCTATCTATCTAGATGCCAGGACTTCAAGGCTGTCATGAACTAAGTGTGCTGTTTTACCGAAAACCACCCATAATCATTTCTTACCCATCCAGCCAAAACTAAGATACAAACTGAAAGGCAACGTGAACATAATTTGGCATAATACTAGTACCAATTTACTCCTTAATGCGTTTCTAAATTATAAAGAATCTATTTGCATGCAAAATAATCCAGCACGTATAGTTACTAGCTAATCATTGTAAATGATCAAGAAAGAAGAATCATTGCCCTCACGTGTGGCCATGGACTGGCTTAGTTATAATTAATTAGCTCTTTTTTTCTGTGTATAGGAAGTACAACAAGAGACGAGTTTTGGCTTTCTTTCCACCCTTAATCAATAAAGGAATGCTTCAGCAGTTCAGCATACAGATATTACCTCTTCCGTCATTTCAAAACCTAGTGCCCTGTAAAAATTAAAGTTTAGTAGTATTTTGCAAAATTTGACAACCTAATGCTAAAAAGTAACTAGTGGATTCATACCTCATTGCAACGTTCAGCTCTTTGGTGCCAATGTTTCCTGCATAAGGTGAGAGAAACAAATAGATTTGAGTGAATTTCATGAAAATTAATTATCAACTGCATGTATCATCAAGGGAGCACTTGCAATACCAGAGCCATCAGTATCAAATAGCTCAAATGCTTCTTTGATCTCTTGCTTTTTTCTGTTGAGTTAACCTATGATCGATGGCGTTCTCTGGGTTTATCCTTCCGTGACACCCCTCTATAAAAGGGCTTACCTAACAATGTATTTTGAATAGAATAAGGTCAAAAAAATGAATGGCGTACTACAGAACAAGTTGAGATTCTGAGAACCATATAAACTCGAAAGAAATATGCAATCTATCAGTGAATGGTTTAATGCAAGCATATAGGAGTAGAGCTTCAAAAAGCAACATGCCAAGCTCATAAAAGTGATATTACAGATAGCCAACTTCTGCTTCATTTGTAGCTTTGTCAGAAAGCATCTTAACGGGATTACATAAAAGTAAAATGAACATAAAGAAAGAAAACTAGGAAGTGATAATGTAATCATGTGGGATCCTATATATCTATCATTGCTAGCTGTGTCACTAAGTTATATAATAATAATAATAGGAGCAAAATGAGTGAAATTCATGGATTTATAGTTCAATTCAAAAAAATCTAGAGTTAAAACACATCTTAGTCACCAAATAAATGATGTAACAAATGGAATATTTGGACCACAATACCTGATGGTGTGGAATTTACGTCCTATATGTCTGTCTATAAACAACATTTGGTATTAACTTTGTTCACAAGGATAGATCTAGCTGACAGTGAAGGACAAAACTAAAAACTGAACAAGGAGTTTTCAGGGCAAAAACTAGTCACCTAATTATCAGAAATTCACAACTCAATTTTGAGGATCTCAAAATTCACTAACCCAATGTTATTCATGCCAATGCCAGATGTAGTATTTAATTTATAGGGGAGGCGGAAGGGTGAAAGATAATCTCGTGCTGTGCTGTGCGGTGCTGTGCTTCTCACTCAAGGGGCTATCTGATGTGTGAAATCATGGGTTCTAATAGTATTATACTTAGTAAAGACCTTATGTAACATCTAGCAATTGGCATTTGGCAATTTCCATTCTAATCTTAGCTTATTATTATTCAGTTATAAAAGCTAGCTTTCACTTGATAGTTATTTATAATCGAATTAATACAAAAAAATGTGGAGTGATTCATCTCATCTCATCAGCTGATATAGACTCCTATCCCTTATTAATCCAAAAACAAACTTTGATAAATAATCAAATCATGAACTGAATTAACCTAATCTAAAAAGAAGCCAAAATCAGAATTCACACGTAAACAGAATAATATAATGGCAAATAATGATTGTAGGAATGAACAAGTTACCAATTTGCTCTACCAATTGTTCGTTTCGCTTTGATACCAAGTTAAGTTTCATCAAGGGAATGGAGAAATATACAAGTCTTTAAAATGACGTTGGATAGTAGTGCTCCGACCCGATTGTTCTCAATTTCTCAGTCCTAAAATTTTAAGATCAAATTGGAATATTTTTGTGTCCACTTAATAATAAATATTGAGCTCCAGCCAGACTCCACATAAAGGTGCAATAATATTCGATAGGGAGGGAGGAGGTGGCCTAGAACACCAAAAACTCTTTAAAACAAGTGAGTATATACGTCTTCTTCTCATTCTCATGGCTAGTTTTGGTTTGCACATGCATTATGCATATAAAAGTAAAACAGCAAATCAGTAACATACAAAAGAGTAAGATTCTCAAAAGAAACATGCATAAACAGATTAAATAAAGAATAAAACCAGGGATATGTATTAATTTAAACATGTAGTAGAATATCGACGGAAAGCTAAGAAATCAGTATGGACACCCATTTGCGTTCCATCTCCTATTAACTAAATAATTTCAAAACCCCCCTCCCCTCCTTTATTTCTTACTCATTTTTTTACCACACCATTCACCCTGTCTTTCATTCGTCAGTTACAGACCTTACTGCAATCTCCAGGGTACGACCCCACCTTCATCCATGGTGCACCAAACTCAGCAGTCGCCTTCATTTCATCCATAATCTCCTCACGACCCCTCTTTTTCTTTCTCTCTTTCATCCACACCCCAAACAATTTCACACACTCCCCATTTTCATTTTCATTTTCATTTTCATCATCATCACATTCATTATTTGCAGTTTTGCCCTTCTCACCAACCAAAACATCAGCATCATCGTGGCTGGACACACAGCTTCCTTGCCTGACGATGTGATTGATCTGATCGGGCCCCACCTTCACGTACTGGGTCAGATACCCAATGAGCTCGTCGCACTGCTTCTTGGTCTGGGCCAGTTCCCAGCTGAGCTTCTCATTCTCTTTCTTCAGCTTGTCGTTCTCCTCCGATATAACGCCGAATTTAGCTACGGTGGATGTGTCCACGGACCCTGGGTTCTTGGAATCAGGGGATGTGGAGGTTGAGGTCGAGCCCGAGCCCAAGTGCTCGCCGGAATTTGACGTAGAAGACGGTCCACCTTTGACAAAGCTGGATTTTCCGGCATCGGGGGTTGGAGATGGAGCAGCAGTAATTGCAGTTTTCCGGCGACGGATGTTGGTGAGGAGCTCCTTTTGTCCTCTCTTGAAGTTATCATTGGAGAATTCCCACTTGTCCGGCACGATCTTGCGAAAGCCCTGCAAAATTGACCAGCCATTAGTTCTTACTACTCCATTGGAAGTACGTACTTTGAAAGATATTGGAATTATAAGACACCCAGACTATTTTTTGATGACTTTTAAGTTGAACTTCCTCTATTTCAACAATGTAGACTCATATTAGCACCCTACTATTTAGCTGAACAAGTGTTGTTTTTCAAGAGAAATAATATCACGACTATTAATATTTGATCTCTCGATCATTTGTCCGACTTGTAAAAAAAGTATTTCAAATAAAAATAATGATATTATCACATAAAAATTCACATGTCAGGTGGAGCCCACAATGTGTGCAACTTTTTTTATGTGATAGTATCATTGTTGTTCAAATAAATAGAGACTCCTCATTTTACGACATGATTTTAAATCTAGACCGTAAAATATAGAATCTTCCGTTTATTTAAAATAGAGAAGATCCTAGTCAAAAAAACAAACTCAATTTTATCATATAGTGCTCTTTCTCTCTCATCTATAATCTTTTTTCATAATGAATAATTTTAAAAAGATTGTGATTAATTCTCTGAAATTAAATAAAATATCAAATAATTTTAAAAAATAAAATTATTTAAAACGTAGTATAAGGATTATTTTTATTTTTTTGAGCATGTCCTTTCATTTGACTTTCTCATTCAGGCACGCATACACTATTAGCTTGTCATGGAGTAATTATGAACGCTAGTAACGCTACTCTCAAATTCAAACTAATGACGGTAAATAGTGGACAAGGATTATTCTGCACCAGCTATATGACACCTACGCACATAGATTTAACCGGGACCCCCTGCCAAACAGCTGGAGGACTGGACTGGGTTAGTTTTTGTTTGAAAATAACCCACCAACTTAAGACTGAAAAAGACCATTTTAGCCACCACCTAAATCGGGTTTCTTTCATTGAGTCATCTCTCCTAGGTTGCCCTGGCCTCGTCCCCCTATTCCCGTTTATGCTTATCGTGAAATGTATGTCCAGACTAGACTCTAAACTAATAAAATAGGTATTAATTTATATAAAACAATGAAATTCAAGAGATTGTCAGCGGAAATATAATTTGAAATTCTTTTTTACTAAGAAAATAAATTTTAGTCCGAATTTATGAAATCTTAATAATATTTTGAACATAACTATGTTTATAAAAATTAATTTATAAGACACGAGAAAATAAATTAATTTGTTATTTTTTCTAAAATATAATTCGATATATTCACAGGGTGTCTCGCATTAGTGTGTTGACTCAATTAATATTCACGTGAGAAACCTTGTAAAAGTATAACCTTCTTTTCCCAAAAATATCAATTCCCTAATTAATACTCCCTCCGTCCCAAATTATCTACTGTTTTAGCAAAAAAAATTTGTCTCACAATATCTGCTTTTTTAAGATTTCAATGCATTTTTTCCATTTGTTTTCCAAATTTGCCCCTTTATCTTAATTGTTGATAATCATTACTCTCATTAATGTCTCTCCTCTTTTTTAAACATCCACATTCATGCCTCTCTCTCTCTTTAATTAATAATTGTTTCTCTCTATCTCTCTCTTCAATTAATGTGCTGCTTTCTCTCTCTCTTCAATGTTTCTCTCTCTCTCCAATTAATTAGTTGCTTTTTCTTTCTCTTCAATTAATAAAAAAGTCAGCACAAAGGGTATTTTAGTATTATTATCATACATATTGGTATCTGTGTGAAACTCTAGAACAGCAGATAATTTGAGACGGAGGGAGTAAAGCTCTACCACACTAATATTTAAATTAGTTTTTTAATATCATAACGCTAGCTTTTCAATAATTAATATTACTAACATTTATTTTAAATATAGTTAAAACCCATAATTCATAATCACACCTTGAGCTACGCACCTTTGCATCTTATAACAACTTGACAAGGTATTAATTAGTAGCAATTAACCTTTTATTTGTAATACATATTTTATTTCTTTTTAACAAGGTATTAGTAGGAATAGGAATTAACCTTTAACTAATAATGCATATACTACTTGGTAAAACTTGAGAAGGAAAATGAATTTTTCTTCTCCATCTCAAAGTCACGTGTCTAAATTTTTAACAGGTACTAAAAAAATTTAACTATCTTTATTTTAAGAAAGAATATAATTATATATAAAAAAATTCCAATACAAGGGTAATTATGTTATGCAGCTGCTGCTATATGTACATAAAGTTGAATTTTTCTAAAACGAATTTACCACTTTGATAAAGAAGTTATTGCAAAGGAAGATTAAAATACGTACATAGGTGTTAAGTTGACGGACGAAGCTGGAAAAATTGTTGTGCTTGAAATAAGTAGGTAGCAGGTCCTTTGCAAAATCAGCCGTTTTCCACACGATGAATGTTTCTCCACTTTCATTCCAAGAAACGACGTCGTCCGTGCTCCCATCGTCCACCAGCTGATACGTCTTCATCAGAAACGGCGCCGGCACCGATCTCTGCGACATATTTTTATTTTACTTACCCCTCTCTCTCCCCACACCCACAGAAGACCAAAAGTTTTACCAGCCCAAAGTAAAAACTTACACAGTAAAAGTTAAAAAGGAAATCTTGTTTCTACCTCTATACTAATGATTCCAAACTATAGAGACGGTTAAGAAAAAAAATCAAAAGAAGAAGATTTAGATAGAGCAACTAAAAAGCAAAAGGGCAGTGAGGAATTCCCAATCCCAGCAATAAAACCCAAATAAAAATACTTTAAAATAAGCCAGATCTTTGTTTAAAAATTTAGCTTCTTCCATTAGTATTGGAAATTTATTTTAAGAAATACCATAACTTTCTTCAGAAAGCTCTCTATATTTTCTGAGGAGGGAGGGGGGATTAGTTCTGCTTATATAGAATAAAAAGAGAAGAAGAAAACAAAAAAAAACGGAGAATGAGAATGAGAAGGAGAAGGAGAAGGAGAAGAAGAAAAGACAACCACGAAAGAAAGTGATAGAGGTTCTAGACAAATTTAGAAACAAATGCACTCACTTTTATAATTAAATATAGAGAAGGATTGGAGAGAGAAACTTTCTCAATTTAAATTAATAAAATAGAGAGCCTTTCTTATTACGAGTATAAAATGAACAAAATTATATTGCTACATATTCGTTGAAATTATAAGATGATTTGATTTCTATAAAATAATTTTAAAATTATTAATATAAATTATAAAATAATAAATATCACAATAAATAGTATTTTTTAAATAATTAATGATATTAATTAAAATTAAATAAATTTATGTTAATTTTAATTTTGAAACTAAAATGGTGTTATATTTATGTTTGTACTAATAGTTGTATATTATATTAATAAAAGGGGAGCTGTTATTTTATACCAAGTAAAAATGAGACCCACTTATTAATTATGAAATACAATTTTTGTTCTAATTAATATTATTTTTATTTATAAAAATATTAATTTTGTGACAAAATACATGAGTTTAATAAATTATCAATTAATTACATTTAAACATGATCATTGTCATTTTAGGTGAAAGTAAAAATATTAAATAATATAACTATATTTTGTTTGATAAATCAAATTAAAAATAAAATCTCAATATCATCCTTTTAAAATTTAAATTTTTAATACATAGAGTGATGTTTAACTAGTCTAATAATGTAGTAGGGAAATAAAGTAGAGGGACATAACTAGGTAATTTCCCGCTTAATAAAAAGTCAACATTGAAGCATTCTTTCCAAAATAAAAAAGGGTGCAATGGGGATGGGGATGGGGATGGGGATGGGGAGGGGGAGGAATATGAATGGGGTTTATGGGTAGGAAGATTCGAACATATTTCCATGGGTTGGATTTGGATAATTTGGACGCGTGGTGTTCAACTTTGTTGAAGAAATTAAAGAACTAGAGGAGGAGGAGGACTCAAATTCTCACCGAATACCTACCATTTTCTTTCTATTTATATACGTCATCCTTTCCTTCCTACTTATCTATGGATACCTATAATAAATTCATCTGTTCGCCGAATTATATATATATATATATATATATATATATATATATATATATATATAAAATTAATAATATCTTATTGATATGTAGTACTTATTTGTTTACTTTTATACAATACGATTACAATTATTAATTTATATTTTGAAAAGAATAAATATAAGCATTAGTATAATTACATTACGATTATTAATTTATATTATGAAAAAGAATAAATATAATTATATTTAAGCATTAATACTTTACTAACAAAAACTTACGCATACACGTTTTACCCCCAAAACAAATTAAATTCGTGCATTTCATAATAATTGACTTTTTAAAAGAAAACATTTGTTTCAATTTTATTTGTTGTTTATAATTTTATAGGAGAATAAATTATTTATTTTTTTATATCACCCCTAACTTTTCTAATTCTTCTAATAAATTTTATTCCTTGTATTAATGGTTTTTAACTTCCCATAAAAGGGTGGTGATAAAATTTTATATAAATTTTAATTCTTAAATGATAGTATATGAAACTAAAAATACTATTATTATGGAATAGTAATGGCAATGTTAGAATAGTTTAATTAATTAACATTTGAAGTTCTAAAATAATTGTCTTTTGATATATGTCGTTTGAGAATTTTAAATAATCATTAATTACTTAATTTTTAATATTATATCTCAAATATTAAATATAACTTTGATTCTCTCATTATTTTTTATTTAATATATAATACTCTTTGTTTGATACAAAAATAATATAGATAATTGATATTATATTTAATATTATAGTAGTATAACTATTTTTTTAATATTTATGTACAACTCGGGAATACTAAATGTATAGGTAGGTTATTGCAACTATTGATTAAGTTTACCCGATAACCAATCTAATGTGACCGATTCTTCAAAAGCAAGCTTATAATAATAATAATAATAATAATAATAATTAATTAAATCTTTAACATGGTTAATGTCAAACGTTGAATTAAAACACTAACAATCAAAGGTGACTGATCATTCATGATGGGAGAAGCTTCGATCACACGTGTATGGTATGAATGAATACTAAAATTTAGTTGTGCCAAAATTTGAATGAAAATATTGTCGATATTCAATGAATAATATAATTTTGATTTAAGTAATTTATTTTAATAAATATTTATTTAAATTGATATAATTATTATACGAACACGATAATTAAACATAAAAATTAAACAAAAATATTAACTTTTAAGTTTTACTAAAATTTTAGTACTATATTGTTTGGTAGACCGTACAGCTGGATGACCGTTGGAGTGAAACCCCAGGTTACACAAGTCTTGAAAAGACTACGTACTACTAGTGGTAATACCTAATTAATTACTCCCTTACTTCAATTCCTTCGTGCGGGCTATATAATTATTTTTTTAATGATCTTTTTTTTTTCTTGGTGAGGTATGGAACTGAGGACGGACATATTCACATATATGGACATGCAGTACTAAAAAAATGGATTATAAAAAAAATAAAAATAGTAATCATATTTTTAAAACACTGCAAAATGAAACCTTGAGAGAGAGATTCGAATTACACACGTCACTAAGCTAATAGATATAATATCAGTTTCCTTAAAGAATATTCATAAATCGAGTGCTACTGTGCTAATTACTTGCTTACTTTGGGTGCAGTCTCGTATTATGTCAATAGAGATGAATGAACGAATGCATGCAGAAGGGACATCAAAATGAATTGAAAAAACAGGCCATAATATTGATTTATTCATATCGGACTAAAGGAATTCAACAGTTTTGATTTATTCATTCACTTCGCTGCTCATCAATTTGAAACGATTGACCGAATGGATTGGGCCTACTTATTCAGTTAGTCCATTGGATCTTCGCTATTGGGTGTTGACATTATTGGGCCTAGTCACTTTATTATCTTTGTTAAGTCCTTATAGAATCGGACCAAATCAGTGGGTCCACTCATCATATATTTAAATATCTTCACTTGGGTTTTGAGCCAGTGATAATGATAAAGATATGGCTGATTGATATCTTACATGACATTAATAAGGATTGAACAGTTGGCCAGCGAAGGACAGAGGGGATGAGATTAACAGGTGTCAAGAGGGTCAATGACACGGTAAACCAAACAAAGAAAGTATGACCTAGCAACTAATTCTTGACAAACAGGTACGTTCTCATTCATATTCATATTCACATACACACAACTGAGAATTATTATCTCTCTCAGTACACTAGACATTACATCCTCCATTGTTAACCTTGTGAACACGTATACTGACTCTCACGCCTGAGCTATCCCCCGGCGGTCCGGCCGTCAAGCTTGTAGTGTTTATCGCGTTTACTGTGCAGGATCAGGGGGTCTTACGTGATTGGGGCGTTGGAGAAGATCTTGGCGTTAACATTGGCGCTAGAAGGAGGGCTGTTTTCTAGTGTTCTTGAGTTATCAATCACAATATTTCCAGTTGTTCTATATCGGAAGTTATGGCACAAGTCAGGGGGTTCTCGTTCGAGAACCCACGGCGAAGCACGAAGATGGTTGGTCTTTGTTGCTGACAAAGAGCATGATCATGGCCGAAGGCACCCCGCCTAGAACTCGGTACCGAAGTGGTCAGGCTAATGAAGATGATGGAAGAAGCAGATAGATCTTTGGAGGTTCTCTTGGAGCGGAGCGAGGAGGTAGCTGAGCATAGCAAGAATATAGTTGTGCCGATTCTTCGGATTGCCAAGCTGAGGGACAAAGCGTTTAATTATGTCCAGTCTGAAAATTGTGGTACGCCTAAAGATGGACAACCGTGAATTGAAAAGCAGTCTATACACTTTGAGGACATGTCTCAAGGTGATCCTCATGACCAAAGAAGACCCAACAGCCATTTCCCTGATTGATAGAAAAAGGGTATTCCGCCCTATTGGTCTTCGGGATTATGGTCGAAGCAGAGTAGATGAAGACCCAACAGCCATTTTCCTGATTGACCGAAGAGGGTATTCCGCCCTATTGGTCTTCGGGATTATGGTCGAAGCAGAGTAGATGAAGACCCAACAACCATTTTCCTGATTGATAGAAGAAGGGTATTCCGCCCTATTGGTCTTCGGGATTATGGTCGAAGCAGAGTAGATGAAGACCCAACAACCATTTTCCTGATTGACCGAAGAGGGTATTCCGCCCTATTGGTCTTCGGGATTATGGTCGAAGCAGAGTAGATGAAGACCCAGAAGCCACACTCCTGAGAATCCACTAAGGGCACACCATCCTGTGGATACTTGTCTTCGGAGATGCTCGTCTAAAGTTGCAGCTTCAGACGGAAAGCAGCTGAAGAGTCTGACAAAGCCGTTGCAGTACTTCAGCAGAAGCAGAGCTCGTGGACATTGCATGCAGATGGATATTCTATTTCGGACATCAGTACAGCAGGTTATCGAAGTTGGCTACTACGGATGCTTATAACTTTGATGGCATATGGCGTCCTTCCTTCAGATCAGATGCCGGCTAAAGAAGATCAAGTATAAGAGTGTAAATTTTGTTCTCATTAATGAGAATCTTTTTCGAAGGTCCTTTTTCGTCACCATTGCTCAAATATTTGGTTCCGTCCGAAGCAGAATATGTTCTTCGGGAAGTTCACAAAGACATCCGTGGCGATCATTTGGCTGCAAAGTTATTGGCCTACAAAATACTTCGGCAGGAATATTCTTGAAAGAACTGGAAATTCAGCACAGAAAGATGTTGTCAGGCCCTGCGTGGTAGGCAATTGTCGACACTTAGACCTTGTCAGGCCCTTCGTGGTAGGGAAATGTCATCCTTAAGACGTTGTCAGGCCCTGCGTGGTAGGCAATTATCGACACTTAGACCTTGTCAGGCCCTTCGTGGTAGGCAAGTGTCATCCTTAAGACATTGTCAGGCCCTGCGTGGTAGGCAATTGTCGACACTTAGACCTTGTCAGGCTCTTCAGGGTAGGCAAGAGTTGTCCTTCAGACCTTGTCAGGCCCTTCGTGGTAGACAACTGTCGTTCTTTAGACTTCATCAGGCCCTTTGTGGTAGGCGAATGTCATCTTTTGATTTTGTTAGGCCTTTTGGGGTAAACAAATTCCCAATGAAGCAGATCTGTCTCATACTTCGGTAACGATAAGTATGAATTACTTTATTTTGTTCAAGTGTTGAGTTCGGATTATATTATCATTGTTCTTAACTGTTATATAATTTGTTTGATTATTGACTAACGGTTTAAGATAAGAGGCACTTGCACAGTTTTCAAGTTGATTGTTGATCAATTATTCACAAGAAATGTTCACTCAGAAGTAATAAGACATGGAGTTAATATTTTAATATTAACTGTTCACAACGAGTTAGAATTTTTTACAGAAAGTTCTACAGCTAAAGATAAGGAGAGGTCATCTTCAGGCTTCTTCCTTGTCATCGTCACCATCTGAAAAGTCTAGAAGAGATGGATCTACCTTGGCCCGAGCTTTTTCTTGCCTTTACTTCAGCAGATTTCATCTACTTCGGCATTACATATGGACGATCTCATCGTTCAGATCAGCGAATTTTCTGTATCCTGCCTGGATCTCCTTACGAAGATCTTCGGTCAGTGGCGGACCCAAGTTCCTAAGGTCCCGAAGTTCTTGGAGTTCCTCTTCAAACTTTTGACGAAGTGCTATATATCTTGCCTCTTTAGCGTGGATATTGTTTTTTTGCTTTGCCAGGCTCTGATTAGACTCGGCCAGATCTTCATTCCTCTTCGTCAAAATTTTATTCTTCGGAAACAGATCGACATTTATATCTGTGATGACTCGATGTGTGGGCCTGGTCGTCTCCAACTCTTTTTTGACCTTGTCGAGGTCCTTCCGAAGGCACTCATTGTTGAGGAGAACAATGTCAAGGTTGCTTCTTTCTTTTGTCAACACAGACTTCATAATGGCTTTCTCCCTTCAGCTTCGGCATTCTCTTTGTCATTCACTTCGGTATTCTCTTCGGCATTCTCTTCAGTATCCTTTTCGGCTTCTTTGTATTTGAGACGGAGACACACGAATTAGCGTTTGCCTGCAGATGACCATTATTAGTCAATCATTTCAAATTGATGAGCAACGAAGTGAATGAATAAATCAAAACTGTTGAATTCCTTTAGTCCGGTATTTCATTCCTTCGTCCATTAGATCCGTGATGGAATTATTGCCGAACCAGAATTTCATTCTATGGCTTGAGCTTCGGTAGTTGAAAGCTCTTCAATTGGTACTTCTGTAGAGGTCGACGAAGATGAACCCTTTAGGTTGCTATTTGATGTTCATCAGATGGACTTCGATAAACCGTATTTTGGGCATTTATTGGTCTTATTATAATTCCTTTTGTCCTGAACCGATGCCATTTATAGTTTCCTATTAAATCTCCTGTTTAATAAAAAACTAGGGGGCAATGTTGGGTCGTGATATTTCTCTTATTGGGCCTACTTATTAAGTTAGTCCATTGGGTCTTCACTATTGGGTGTTAACATTATTGGGACTAGTCACTTTATTATCTTTGTTAAGTCCTTATAGTATCGGACCAAATCAGTGGGTCGACTCATCATATATTTAAATATCTTCACTTGGGTTCTAAGCCAGTGATGATGACAAAGATATGGCTGACTGATATCTTACATGACATTAATAAGGATTGGACAATTGGCCAGCGGTGGACAGAGGGGATGGGATTAACAGGTATCAGGAGGATCAGTGACATGGTAAACTAGGCAAAGAGAGTATGACCTATCAACTAAGTCTTGACAAACAGGTACGTTCTCATTCATATTCATATTCACATACACAGAACTGAGAATTATTATCTCTCTCAGTACACTAGACATTACATCCTTCATTGTTAACTTTGTGAACACGTATACTGACTCTCACGCCTGAGCTATCCCCCGGCGGTCCGGCCGTCAAGCTTGTGGTGTTTATCGTATTTACTGTGCAGGATCAGGGCGTCTTACGTGATTGGGGCGTTGGAGAAGATATTGGCGTTAACACAGACCATAATATCTTTTTTTATAAATTGTGAAGTAATTATAATATAGTTAAATTAATTTCAGGTTTTCAAAAACAGTATAAATGCATGTATGTTATGATAAAGTAAGATGGATCCAATAATTCCCTCTTAATTTGTTACCATTACAAAATCTTATCTTTAATTTATTATTATTATTATTATTATTATTTTATTTAATTAAAGTTTGTATGTATGGGGGATCATACCATTTAATTTTTAATGCAATACAACAGTAGTAGTAGTAAATATTATTTATTTCAACATAATTGTCATGCTCACACACAACCACGTCAAATGACAAGTTTGAAAATGTTTTCTTCTTTGTTTGTTTATTTAAATAAAACTAATTTAATTATCCGCAATCAAGTACACTTTGGCGGAATATTGATTGGCTATAAATACGTACAACTTCCAAAGTGTAAAACCAAAAAATTAATTCCAAAAATTAATATCTTACTCTTGTACCAAAACAGCCAAAAGCTGGAACAAGTGCCCTACGTACGACTGACATTCTCATCCAAAAAATAAAACAATATATATATATATATAATTTGTTCTAATTTAGATATATTTTCTCGAAAATTAAAAAAAAACAATCTATTTTCTCTAAATTGATTATTATCCCGATTATTAACAATCTATTATCCCGATTATTAACAGTACACATGTTTAATGTTTATGGCATGGTGTTCAATATGAATTTCTTGTGTACCAGATTTGAACAGGAGTACCGGTGGAACCTTCCATTTCTCTTGCTCACCGGTATCCTGGGGATATATAATGGGATCAAGTGTAACCTTACCCCTGACCCCTACCACATTTTAGGCGCAAGGCCTTAGTGATATTAGGCCCAATGCCATCAGGTCACTGTGCTGTGCTTGCAACTTCTCTAATTGCTAGTAGAAACTTATTATCATCATCATCAATTCATCATCTTCAATCAAACAAACAAAGAAAATATTTCCCTAAAATTCATTATAAAAAGCTTGTATGATTGGCAATTATATATTCTACAAGTACTAGTGGATTAATTAAGGAAAAACAGATCATATCTGCTCATTTTCGTAAGCTCCACCATTGATTGCCTTTCCACCTTGATCATCTTCAAATTTTATAATACTCTAATTTCTTTTAATTTCCGTACTTGCATTGAAGTTCCTCCAATGGTTAAGAACATCCACTTTGGGGGCAGATAATCTATATTAAACCCTAATATAACCTTAATTTTTTACGTTAATGAACTCTAAACTCTAATTAATAAACTCTAAATTCTACTTAATAAATTCTTAATATTTATTAATCAAACCAAATCCTTATTCTGATCAGCTAAATTCCAAACATAAACTCAAACCCTTATTTTTACCAACGCTAACTTTTTATTTTTGTATCGTCCTCTACTAATAATAGCGAACGTCGATTTTCAGTTTTTAATATTGAACATTTTTTTTAATAATATAAATAGTATATATCATATAAGGATCAATAATAAATACATATTATGTATCATTTATATATAGAGAGAGAGACATAGAGAGCAAGGATCAAGTGCATACCCTTATCTTACTCACATGTGCTCACCTCCTTTTAACGACGGACTTGGCGACGGTTTCGATCATATAACCGTCGTCTATACTTTTAGCGATGGACAACATATAGCGTCGCTAAAAGTATAGACGACGATTGTATGACCAAACCGTCGCCGGGTCCGTCGCTAAAGGGGGGTGAGCACAGGTGAGTAAGATAAGGGATATACTGTAAGACCCCAACTTTTATGAATAAAGATGAATTTTTAATAAATATTATTTTTGAATATTATGGAGTAAAGTTGATATAATGTTATAGTTGTGGGTAATATTTAGAAATTTTGAAAAGTATGTAAATTGTTATATAATATTCGATTGGTCGGGAAATATTCGTTTTAACAGGGAATATTCATACGACGACACAATCATTGGCGGACCCCATAACAGAATTATTGTCGGATCGAAAAAATGACAAAAATATTTTTATAAAAATAACGGCGGAAGTTTTGCCATTAACTGTTGAAACCCCCGGTGTTAAAAGTACAGTAATACGCATGGTTGCATAGTAGCACACGATATTAATTATTGATGCTTGCGTGAGAAATCACTCAGTTTTGTTCAATTGTTGCTACAGTAATTGTTGCATAGTATCTCACGTTATTTGATTTAATTATTGTCGATATTTTATATATTATTAAATCATTAATTAAGATGACAGAGTTATTAATATTATTATTTGTAATATTAACGATATCTAGAAGTTTTGTCAATGAGAGGTTTGGTCACCTAATTGCGCGCCAATAAAGAGAAATCCTTATTGAAAAGCCCCCTCTTTCTTAGGCACAACCTGGTCGATTAATAATGTGAGTTATAATAATGATGATGAAGTTTTATTTTATTAGTATTATTAATGTAATAAAACAGAAAAGCTTATATATAAAACATAATACTTTTATAAAGTTATTCATTTTATTAGACTATAAATAGAATATATTATATTCTATTATGCATAGTATTTTGCATAGAAAAATCTTTTTATATAAAACAGAATACTTTTATAAAGTTATTTATTTTATTAGACAATAATTAGAATATATTATATTTTATTATGCATAGTATTTGTATAGTAAAAATCTTTTTATATAAAACATAATACTTTTATAAAGTTATTCGTTTTATTAGATTATAAATAGAATATATTATATTTTATTTAAAAGATTTTATTTTATTAGAATGTTTTATTGTAAACCAATCTGGACCGTCCGTTTAAAAGTAAATCAATCTGGACCGTTTATGGATTAGTTACTATTCAGTCCATTCTTCTATAAATAGAAGCTCATTCCTTCATTATTTCTTATGAATTCACTGAAACTCTAGAGAGAGAAACTACAAAGAGAAAGAAGAAAAGTATTATACTACTTCTTTTCTCCTGTATCCAACTTTATTCTAAGGTAAGGGATATTATTATTATAGTAAGGAGTATTATTTCTTTCTTATTCATGAAGAGAAATTCTGTTATTCCATTCTTTATTATTCTATTGGAATAACCTGTTATGCGAAGTACCGCATACATGGTGAAATTCTTCTGTTATTCCATTCTTTATTATTATGTTGGAATAACATGTTTATGCGAAGTACCGCATACATGGTGAAATTCTCCTATTATTCCGTTCATTATTATTCTGTCGAAATATCCTGTCTGTGCATTTACACCGGACCTAGTTCCATTATTTATTATTCTGTTGGAATAACCTGTCTGTGCAGTCTATCGCATGCATGATAATTTCTGTTGTTATTTCATTATTTATTATTCGGTCAGAATATCCTATCTGTGCGTTTACGCCGGACCTGGTTCCATTATTTATTATTCTGTCGGAATATCCTGTCTGTGCGTTTACGCTGGACATAGTTCAATTATTTATTATTCTGTTGGGAATAACCTGTCTATGCAGTCTATCGCACGCATGGTGAATCCTTCTGTTATTCCATTCTTTATTATTCTGTTGGAATAACCTGTCTATGTGGATTACCACATGCATGGTGAATGATCCTTTGTATTTATTTCTTATTAAATTGTAGAAATAATCTGTATACGTGGATTACCGCATGACGGGTGAAAATTCATTTGCAGTTTCATATATTCTATTATACCCAGTTGGTTAAAGTTTTGACTTCTATACTCCATGAAATTAGTGGAATATCCTTGATATTTGCACTTCATCCAATATCTTTTTATGAAGATATTCTTCCGAGCATTCTTGAATTTTACTCCACAAAAAAGTATCATGTTGACAATTTGAACGTTATAAATTTCTAGATAAATTAATTCTTGAACTTGTTTTATTGAATTATTATGTCATTGTCATCATCCTTATGCTTATATTATAATGAAAGTCATCTTTGGCTTACGTGCATAGATGGACTTAGTATGATTATGACTAGGGATCATTCGGTATAATCATGATCTGTAATGTTATAAATGATATGGTAAAAGTCTTCAGTGACCTATAATGCATTGATGAATAATTTTTGGTATGATTATGACAAGGGATTGTTCGGTATAGTCATGACCATTGATGATTTAATGAATATCCTTGGCCCGTATTACATGGATGATTAGATGATGTGTTTTATTTATTAAGTTTAGTCTCATCGATAAAAATTGATGAAAACATTTTAAATCGTAGAAGATAGTAGATTATATTCAATACTTGACTCTTCTAATGGATTGCTTGTTCCGCTGCTGTTAAACTTGATGTCTATTGTATTTTATCAGTTTAACATTGTTAAAGATTAATGATAATTTATTATGCATTATCTTAGTCATAATATTTCTTACTGGGCTAGTTGAGCTCACTCTTTCTTTCACTGTTCTCTTCAGGAAATGAGAATATAGCTGAGATGAGTCGGGGAACGGAGTGATGATCCAGATGATAGCATTAGTAGTCCTCATTATTCTGTTAAATAGTGTGACAATAAATATAATGAGGACTCCTTTGAATGTGGATATTGTCTAGATGACAATATTCCTATTAAACTCTCAGTTTATGTATTGTCGTATATTACACGACGGTTGTATAATTAAGTTTGTATTTGTATTCAGTACCTTGTATCTGGCGACCCAAGATAGGCGATGTATACCTATTTTGGGGGCGTCACATATGCACTTGATCCGGACCGTATATATTTATATATATAGTCTGGATCTTAAGCTCACCCCTTATCCAACTCACCACTTTTAGCGACGGACCCGATGACGGTTCGGTTATATATACTTTTAGCGTCGCTATATGTTGTCCGTCGCTAAAAGTATAGACGACAGTTGTATAACCAAATCGTCGCCGGGTCCGTCGCTAAAAGGGAATGAGTTCGGATGAGTTGGATAAGGAGTGAGCTTAAGATCCGTACTGTATATATATATATATGTATATGTATATGTATATGTGTGTGTGTTTGGTAGCTTTAATAATTATCAACCGGGAGAATTACTTAATTTTAGTAAGCAATTGGCTCATCTCTCTTTCTGCGAACTAATAGGACAATACAGTCAAGGCACTTGATATGGGAGTTTTACTCGATGAAATTTCGGTCAGTTTAACAATTTTTTTGGAGTAATACACACTGGTTTTTTGGAGTAATACACACTTGATATGGAGTAATACACACTGATGTTATAACGACGGTTTTTTTGGACTATAGCGACAGTTCAACTGTTGCCATTCGTCGCCATATTTATAGTGAACGATTGAACCGTCACCATAGTTCAAAAAAACCGTCGCTATAAGCGACTGCGTACTACACAGTCGTGTATATATATTTTTTTCATATATATATAAAATATAATGATATTATTTAAAAGATTTTTAAAAATTAATAACGATGTTATAATTTTAAGAGAATAAAATATTTTATTGATAGGTTTATACAAATAGAATAAAATTTTCAATTCGCTAAAATAAAATTAGATACATATATAACTAAGTTAATTGCTTTGAAGAAGATGTCAAACTTTATTTCATGATTAAAAGAATGGTCAAAGGTGTGGTAGAAAACCTTATGTTATAAGTACTAGTACTATTAAACTCAATTTCACGCCCAATCCCCATCTCATTAATTTATTTTACTTGAAACAACTTTCACTTATTCTGTCCAAGAAATCTGCCTACCCGACAACATATAAAAAGGGGAAAAGTGAAAACACTAGTATTTGATCACCAAAAACAGGGCAGTAGGAGGAGGGCGGGGTTAGGGTTTCAGTTCACAGTCGCGAATCGAAGAAAAGATGTGGCACGAAGCAAGGAGGTCAGAGAGGAAGGTCCACGATATGATGGACGCAGCTCGGAAAAGAGCTCAGAGACGGGCCGTGTATCTGGCCAAAAGACGTGGGGACCCGCAGCAATCCATCCAGGTCTCCGGATCTCGTTGCCGCATGTACCGTGATGACGGCCTTTACCAAGCCACCCAGGATCAACAAGGCCTGTAAGTTACCTTTCTATTTTCTACCCAATTCTTTTAAAATTTGCTATGCATGTTTCCACCATGAATTCCTGAATAAGAGATTCCACAGTTTTTTATAGAGAGGCAGATGATTTGTGGACATAAGGTAGCCTTTTTTCATTATCAACCGACTGATTTATTAATATAGGCAATGAATCTTGTTTTGAAGCAGACTATTATTGTAAACAAACAAATTTATTTCTTGACTTACGCCTTTCCTACTTTTCATATGTCTGCAAACTTTAGGAAAATATCACAAATAACCTAACTCAACCCACTCCACCATTTCATAAACCATAAGAACTATAAGATTAGTACCTTTCTAACCTGAAGCCCCTACAATATCAGCTTGGCAGTTTATAAACCAAGTGGAATTTAAGATTGATATGTATAATTGCTGTGGCCTTGAAGGAATATTCTCAAGTTCCAAGGTTCTACATTTTTCCATTTGTACTACATATGAAAGTATACATATATATTCTTAAATACTCTATAACTTTATGTATCAGGTTTTATTAGGAATATTTTTCCTTTTATACAACTTACTTCATAGTTGAATACCTATTTCCATGCCAACAAGTGGACTAACTTACCCTTCTATATATCAGGATACCTTGGAATGGGAAACAGGACATCTTGATTGACAGGTACATACTCCAATAGAAATAAAGTTTAAAAGTAGTCTGTCTTGTCTTGTGAAGACGTTCAAGTGCTCTACTGAATAACTTTATTCTCGACAGATTTGATGGTCGAGCTCTTCTTGATTTCATTAGAGATTCTGATTCTCGGCGGTTTAGGGTCCAAGAGAAAACAGAGGAGGAAGAAGAACTTGAAGAGTTTGTTAATTTTGAGCGTTATCGGGATTTAATTAAGCATCGACGTAGAGGATGTCGGTACTTTTTTACTTTTGTGATCATCTATTAGGTTCAATACATTTGTAATATAAATATGGTTTAGTTATATTATGTTCACAACAAAGCAGTCTGCAAAAATGTCCTCACAGATGTCTTTAATTTACGTAACTAGAAGAAACTAATTATTAGTTTTACAAGCTATTCGTTTTTCCTTTTTATAGTTATCGACGAGGAGGGGTTGCAACATGTTAATCAAGAGATGGAGGCAAAGCATGTTGCATTATTTGGATTAGACAGGTTAGTATCTTTTGTTTCCAGTTAATTATACAATTCTTACTTCAGCACCTAATTTTTTAGTTTTTATTTATACCACCTATACACAAACATAATAAACAACTATGAACTGAAAAATAAATCGTAAGAGTAATATACAAAGAATTTATCATTTGCTGCATTGTATGGTTGAAATCGTTTGACTAATTATCTTGCTTCTAGCTTGCCACATTCTAGTTTGATTTAAAACGCAAAATGGTAACATGATGAGTTTAAGTATGTCCACTTTGTTGTAATTGTATTTTATTGCATATTTTTTATTTTTATTATTCATCTGGTAGATCTCATCCGGCTCAGCCACCACCAGCAGCAAGCAAGGGAGCTTATTCTCAGGTGGGATTCTCGTATGATGGAGATGGAAAACAGGAAACTCATTATTCAGATGACGATGAAAATGATGAAGACGAGGATGAGGAAGATGATGAGGAATTTAATAGTGATGATAGCAATGATGAAGGAATGGATTTAATAGCCAAAGAGTTTGGGTTGAAGAGGTATGGGTGGCTTGTATACATGGATAAAAAGGCTAAAGAGGAAGAAAGGAAGCAAAAAGAAGTAGTCAAGGGAGATCCTGCAATTGTATGTCTGCAAAGAGAGCTGTTTATTACGACTATTTTTTTGTGTGTAAATTTTAGAAATATTTAACTATGGATAATATTGCATTTGCAGAGGAAGCTGAGTCGCAAAGAAAGAAGGAAGGCTTCTCAGATAGAAAGAGAGAGGGAAAGAGAAGCTGCACGGGGTACTGGAACTCGAGTTCTTCATCATGACCCCTATCGGTGAATGCCTAATCTTCTAGAATTTGGTGTCTATTGTTGTTAATTATATTTTAAAAGCTTCTGATGTAAAATGTCAGATCTCCATTTTAAGTTACGATTACTGTGATTTGATTCATGATGCCCATTGTTTGCAGGGAGTCCAGAAGAAGTCCAACTTATGAAGCTTATTCTCGTTCTAGAAGGTAAACTGTATTTCCTTACCTCTCATTCTTTCTAGTAAAAACATCCCGGATGAATTATCAATAATATTTTTTGCTTTGGCAGATCAAGGTCACGGTCATACTCCCCATCACGTTCTAGGTGCCATGGTCGTGGTGTTCATGCAGATGACGTTCCTCGAAGCAAGTCAAAGGCTCCTAAAATAGAGTATATTACTGAATTTGGCGGCGCTGGTGAGGGGGATGAGCCAAAGATTGCGGGATATTCTCCACCACCATCTCCTCCATCTGAAGCTGGCTCTTTAAACCGGTCGGAGAACTTGACCTTTCATTCTTGCAAAGATAGATTGGACAGTCATTACTCTGCTGCTGCTTATCATCCATTTTGTTACCTGAGGCAAACTTATGTGGTTTAAAAATAGTTCAGGGTTAGGGTTTATCAGCATAACTGTGGAGAGGAAGAGAGAAGGAAGCTTCCTTTCTGAAGCACATTTACAACCTGATATGGACTTTATATGAATGCATCTGAGCTGTCTAGAACTGTTGAAACGCGTCTCTCTAATGCTTCTACTTTTCTGCAGGCCAGCATCTGGTCACATACTTGAGGCCCTTCACATTGATCCTGCATCGGGTGTATCACTTGATAAGGAAAAAAATGCCAAATCGTTGAAACAACCAGTAAGGTATATTATATGGGCTTCTAGCTGATATTTATGTAGTCTTTATGCTTTAGTTTTATCGTGGCCTTCATGAATTAGTACACTTAGTAATGTATATTCTTATGCATTGGCAGCACATCCTCGGCGTTGGCAAAGTTAAGTAAGGCAACTAGTAGTGGGAGTCTCTCTAAACAACAGGGGGAGAAAAAGGAAACACCGCAAGAGCGGCTGAAACGGATTATGAGCAAACAACTAAACAAACAGAGTATGTAATGTAGAAAATTGACTAAATAGCAATCTTTTACCCCCTATTTATTTTCATTATAATTTTGTTTTTTAATTGTGACCCAACTAACTGCTTGTATAGTTAAGAAAGATACTGCTGTTGAAATGGCTAAGAAACGAGAACAAGAGCGGCAGAGGCTTGAGAAACTTGCAGAAACTAGCCGATTAAGTCGATATAGGCGCCGGAGCCGGAGCAGAAGTTACAGTCACTCTCCTCGGAGGTAATTTTAAATTTCTTTGTTCATTGTACATTGAAGTTGGATATATGGCTGCAAATAATATCAACTCATAATTTTGTCATTTCAAATGAAGGTTATTTTGGAATTTTATTCACTTTAAGGTTTTTATAATTTATTGATAAATATTAAAAATAGGTTGCTAATAAACTCCTGTCTTTGTGCGCACTGAAAAGAAAAAGAAAAACAGAGTCTAAAATGCGGTACGCTACATAGTCTAAAACAGTGGCCGCTTTATATGGATGCGTAGAATAGTTAGGCATTCTCTTAGAATCTAATTGCACTTATGCAAGTGCCAATACATAGTTCGCTAGGACAATAGGAGTATTTTGTAACTCTGTTCTCGGTCTCTGTATCACAGCTTGGTTCCTTGCCTAATTTAAGATGATCATTGATGCAAAACATTGCAAATGTAGGTAGGACGTAGCCTGCAAGGTAGAGGCTTGTCCTTTGGTTATACAGTCTCATTGGTAATAATACAATTTGCATATTGAATTTCTTATAATACATTACAAGGCTAGTGTTTGAGAGTTCATTAGTGCTATTATCTGTTACCAAATTCTGGATGAAGAGTTCATGTGTAATGTGGAGAGCATCTTTCTTTGCACATCATACATAAAAAATTATCTTCTCTTTTAATGATCGGATAGCTGAAGAAAGATGAGAAAGTGGATGACCAAATGATAAACTCAGAAATAACTGATATTTTAGCAAGTTGTATTTCCGTACACCCAACATTGATGCTGATATTTTATTCTTCTTTTTCCTCTAGATCTCTCTCTTATATATAAGTTCAAAAGAGTTGGTGAGATTTCTATACAAATGTAGGGTTACATAGAAGATATGCTGTTGTCTGTAAGCATTGGGCGCTTCTACTATTTATGGGGTTTTGTTAGAACTTTTTACTAGATATGTTTTGATAGTGAAATAAGATAAGACAATCCCTCCCCCTCGGCCCTCCCGCCCAGTGTCATCTTGAATTTGTAAATGAAATTATTTTTCTGATGTGTTGGATAAAAAGAAATTTTTTGGGTTTATTACAGAAGATACCGGTGCAGCCGAAGTCGAAGCAGAGACGGGAGTTCTCGAAGACATTATTCACATTCCCGCTCACACTCCAATTCTGTCTCCCGCTCCCGCTCACCTCGGTAAGCATAAGGTTTACGTCTGTTATCAATGTGTGATCTTTCTGGATTGCGGGGAGACCTGATGAAAAGCTTATGGTTGCAGGGTGAGAAGCCGTTCTAGGTACTGACAATGATATTCGAGCAAGTGTTGGAATTGAAGTTGTTAGGTGAGGATTGAGGAATATATTAGCCCTACTAAGAAATAGAAGGCTGCAGTTACTTTGATGCGCATAATTATATTTGAAATGCATAGTGGTTTTATAGGGAATGGTTTAGATGGTACAATGATGTGGGCGATCGGTATGCTTTGTGATCTACTAACTGCTATGTAACTGATTATGTAGTCTTATGACGGGTGGCATTGCCCAGTAATCAGTAATATTATTCCTTTAAGATAATGCTTCATTTGTTTTTGGACTTGTTGATTTCAATTTTACCTTTTTATTGTTTTTATTAGTTTTAGGCATATCCTGTGAGCTAAACTGAATGTTTAGTTTTTATTGGGAAGGAAAAACTGATAGCATTTTGAGAAGATTGGGTACGCAACTATCCCATGTGCTTCAGTTGGCATTTGGTAACTGAAGGGCTCTAAAATAAATATGTCATCAGCAGGCAAGTGTGTTTGTTTGTTTGGATGGTGATCAGTGAAGTAAGCAGGTAAATTTAGTTGAACTGGAAATGATTAAGATGTTTTGTAGAATGACGAGGTTAGTAGAATCCCCTGATAGGGTTGAGTTGGGCGTTTCTTGTAGATGTTGATTGTGGTGTACTCTCTTCAATTTGTTGATGAAGCAGTCGGTGTCGAGCGGCCGATTTCACTATTGTCCAAAAGGCAGTCAACCTGTGTCCTTACACTCCCTAGGAACAGTTTGGAAGCTAAAGACAATATTGTTACATTTCTTAGATATGTATTTTTCAATAGTGTTGAAAAATTATATTATATATATATTAAGAAAACCATTATTATTATTATTGTTATACAATAAAAATACTTCCATGAAGAACAATACAAGCAGGGATGAGCTTTATTTCTTGCAAGTTGATATGAAAATCCTTGATTCATCATTAGTTGCCATGTTTTTCTATTGTGAAAAAGGAAATTGTTTGTTTGTTTTGTTTTTCCTTCCTTGATAATAATGATGTTGGTAGTATGAAATACAGGTTGGTGCTAGTGACATTGATGGATCTGCAAGTGTCAATTTCCTTTCTTTATTGGCCTTTATTTAATAAACCGACCGACCTGTTCACCACACCACACGGGATTCATTAAAGATAGATAGATAGATAGATGAGAGATCCCCATATATTTAATTTAATCTTCCATTCTTATTCACATTTTATAGCTACTTATAATACCTATATATCTATCTACAAATACGAAGGAGATAGAATCAACTCAATCAAGTAAAAAGTTCAACCACTGTACGAGGGATGGAAGCATTCTATATATATATATATATAGTATTTACCTTAACAGCAAGTTATATCCAAAGCTCCAAATTAAGATATTTGAGGAGATGATCAAATTAACCATGCTAAAATGAAAATGATTTATTTATTTCAACAGCTCAGCTGAGCTGAGCTGAGCTGATCTGATCTGGTGAGATCCGAATTATGACCAAACAACAACTATACATGATCTAATTGGATCTATATACTGTTTTCTTTTGAATGTCAAGTTGCCAAAAATATCTCACCATGCATCATGACTTTATGAGCTTTAATCTAACTTAGACATGAGACGTACATGACCATTAATAAACACTCCTATATTTGATGAAAGATATCGACACTAATGAGCCGTATGTATGAAGTGTCCACCTAGATCTAGACCTAGACCTAGACCTGGTATATATAAAAATACTATATCCATATAAGGATATACATTTTTATTGGACATTTTTCATTTTTTTTATATATTTTTTTTGGGCTCGTCACTCCCTAAAAATGTATAGTATTTATTCTAATAAAAATTTTATAAAACATAGTGTTTTAGGTGTAATATGGATACATATATAAAAACAGGGTTATACAGTCTGTATAACCCTGTTTTTATATATGTATCCATATTACACCTAAAACACTATATTTTATAAAATTTTTATTAGAATAAATACTATACATTTTTTGAAAATTATAAATAAAAAAAAATAAAATTAAAAATATCCAATTTTCCGGTCTAAAAAACCGGTCTGTCAAGACTTTTCCCTAATATATATACCCTAATCAGAAAGCTTGCATCACAATTAACCCCTAGCTAGCTCATCTAAATTAATTTTATAATAATCCTTTCAAAATCATTTACTTTTTGAATCCCCTTCTAAATATAATATTAAATTATGTACCTTAGATTTATCAAAGTTAATCAATAAAGTAAAGAATCTCAATCCATTTTATCTTAGGCTTTAACGACCCATTATTCCCTATAATCTATATATATATATATAGCCGACTATGTCTCTTCCCATTTATTTAATTAATTATAAGAAGGATTATGAAGCACATGGGACGTGAATCTCTCTCTCAGCCTAATTTAATTTAAAGTAATGATTATTTGCATTTTTAGGGTATACATTAATAAGATGGCAAAGTGTCCTACAACATGATTCTATTCTTTAATTTGTTTGCATTCATATTCATGCCTTCCCATCTTATAATCACTAGCTTCAATATTTTATTCTCTATCTTAATCAAAATTCGATCTCACCATTTAAATTAATGCTATATTTGTCGTTAATCACTGCACCATAACATCGAATATTATATTAATATTAGTCGGTCCAACAAATTCGTTACTACACACACACACTCAGTCTCAACAACACACATTATAATTAAATTAAATTGTGAGCTAGGCCAATGTACACAATAAAGGTCTGTTTGTGAGTTTTATTAATTTTGGAGAGAATGAACCGAATAAGAAGAGGAACTTCTTAAATTTGAATTTAAAAGAGGATTAGTCGGAAGTTTGTCAAAGTTGTCACTAGCTCCTTTAACAAAATTAATGAAGAACGTGGCTATGTTAGTAATCAAAGTTTCTATTTTTATTCTTAACCTAACCTATATTCCATCCATCCATTATATAGATAAATGATTATCCAAAACAATTAAAAAATTTAGACCATTGTCATGATTTCATTGTATTACGAGCAAAATTACAATGCAAATTGCAACCCAAGTTGAAAGATATTTTATTGGAATTTTCCAATTAAGACCTAGCTAGTGGAGTAGTACGTAATATATATATATATATATATATATATATATATGGGGTAAATGGAAATACACAGCCTTGCACATTCTTTTTGTACACAGTGTCTCAAAACTGTGTCGTTTTAGGAGATCTGTGTTAAAAAATACGCGTGCTCCTCCCCTCCCAAATCAATCGCACATCGATAAGGGTTTTTCCTCTGATTCCTGTAATTCCTTCTTCTTCACATCCAAACCAAAAATTAAACTTCTTTTCCTGTAATTCCTTCTTCTTCCCAAATCAATCACGCATCAAGGTTTCAATTACTACTCCAGCTGCTCCCTTGCACAGCCATATCACCCGTCTCTTCCTCTTCTTCATCTTCACAATCTCCTACGTCGTCGTCGCCAGAAGTTAGTAAAGAGATGACAGAATCTTGGGATTGTCCCTCTTCTCAAGAGGTAGGGTACTTTCTCTATTATCTTTCAAAGCTTAATTGTTTCTTCTTTGTATATATGAGCATTAATAATGATGTTGCAAACTAGGCATGTTAAATTTTGGTGTACTGGGTACTAAATGTGTGCTAATTTTGATGTTCTAGCCCAAAGGCCTAATTCCATGAAATGGGTATTGTATCTTTTTAAATGTCGTAGCACGTCTAAACAAAATACTTATGCTTGTTCATGAAATCGATACCATATTCTCTTTCTTTTTGAGGAAAACTATATTTTCTTTCTCTTTTATGCAAAACATTTTTGTTTTGATATGTTAATTACAATTTTCCTCTGTATTTTATGTTTACAATTTTTATTCTTGTTTTTTAATTTTGATTATTTATTTATTCAGAAATGTCGATGAGAAAAGCTATAGAAATTATGAATTAGCTGATTCATTATTGTTGCTATTAACATATCAATTAGCTTGCTAATATGATCTACTTTTCTCTCCCCGTTTTACAGGATCAAGAGATGATTCCTCTAAAACTGTTGATGCAACTTAAGACACAGATGTATTTTGCAAAAGCAATGTGATAGGTCTGTGCTCAGTTTATAAAGGAATACTTCCAAATGGGATGATTATTGCAATGAAGGTTTTTAATCCACAAAGTGGAAGGGCATTCAAGAGTTTTGATGTTGAATATGAATTGTTGTGTGGTATTCGTCATCGGAATCTTACAAAAATTATATCTTGCACAGAATATGGAATGGAAGGAATTCTATCTGCAGAAGGTGATGTCTATAGTTATGGAGTTATGATGATGGAAACATTCACAAGGAAGATGCCAACAGATGAAATGTTTTTTAGTGAAATAAACTTGAGAAGTTGGGTGACTGAAGCCTTACATGGTTCATTAATTTAAGTTGTAGATACCAATTTGATAGAAAATGATGACGAGCATTCATCTGTGATCAAATTGTATAGATCAAGTGTTATTGTGAATTTGTGGTGTTGACAAGTGAAATCGATAATCTTCAATTCTTAAACTAATTTTCTTAGAGTATATATATGTACATTTACCATTTATTGTTGGCGTCTGTGTAGTGATGCTTCTTGTTTATTTGTATAGTCACGTTAATAATCATGTGTAGTGATGCTTCTTGTTCATCTGGACAGCCACATCAATAATCATATGTAGTTTTGGATAGAAACCTTCTACTGAAATGGGTTTCAAGTGTATGTTTTGATGACGATGAGTTCGTATATCAAACACTTCTCAACCAAAACATAACAACTTGTTAGTGCTCATGATTCTGGTCTACCATAAACTTTTTTGTGGCATTTTTTTGCTGATAAATCATGAACAGTACTATGTAAAAAAATTCTATTAATGATATACAACTCATCGTCATCAAAACATACACTAGTATTGCCATCAAAACATACTAATTACTCGGATCAAATTATAAATCATGAGCACTTCGAAGTTACACATGGTCATGACGTCCCAGAGTGAAGAAAGATTCACAATTACCAAGTGCATAATAGCCCTGGATGAGATAGAAGGCATTGATGATTGGCTTTATTATGGGGCTCTTGACCTCTTTGAGGACCCGAATCTGAGGGAGATGTTCATTTCTCTTAAAGGCAACAAGATACGATGGACATGGTTGCAAGGGAAGTGTGAAAATCTCATCTTATAGTTCAAGGGCTTAACTTAACTAGGACTTTCTATTTAGTATCTTTAATCTTTATTTTTATTTTGTTGTTGTAAACATCATCCTTGACCTGTTGGTTTTGTTCCAAGGGATTGGTTGGTGGTACGTGACTTTGCTGGCTCAATGTATAAATATGTTCTGCTTAGGCAAAGGCAACTAGGGGTGATTGAGAAAATTTGTTCTTTGTAGTAACCAACTCAAAATCCAGGACAATGACTTGAAAAATCAGGTCCATCTCACTACCGTGTCCTCATTTTCACTGCTTTACTAGTTACTACGCAAGTGGACACGATTACAAAATATGAAAATTCAACTAACCACTTGGTAATTGTACAACATAACTCGTTAAAGTTGGATCCATCCAACCATCTGCCAGACAATAAGATGGCAAAACAAACACTTCTCAACCAAAACATAACTTGTTAGTGCTCATGATTCTAGTCTACCATAAACTTTTTTGTGGCATTTTTTTGCTGATAAATCATGAACAGTACTATGTAAAAAAATTCTATTAATGATATACGAACTCATCGTCATCAAAACATACACTTGAAACCCATTTCAGTAGAAGGTTTCTATCCAAAACTACATATGATTATTGATGTGGCTGTCCAGATGAACAAGAAGCATCACTACACATGATTATTAACGTGACTGTACAAATAAACAAGAAGCATCACTACACAGACGCCAACAATAAATGGTAAATGTACATATATATACTCTAAGAAAATTAGTTTAAGAATTGAAGATTATCGATTTCACTTGTCAACATCACAAATTCACAATAACACTTGATCTATACAATTTGATCACAGATGAATGCTCGTCGTCCTTTTCTATCAAATTGGTATCTACAACTTGAATTAATGAACCATGTAAGGCTTCAGTCACCCAACTTCTCAAGTTTATTTCACTAAAAAACATTTCATCTGTTGGCCTCTTCCTTATGAATGTTTCCATCATCATAACTCCATAACTATAGACATCACCTTCTGCAGATAGAATTCCTTCCATTCCATATTCCGTGCAAGATATAATTTTTGTAAGATTCCGATGACGAATACCGCACAACAATTCATATTTAACATCAAAACTCTTGAATGCTCTTCCACTTTGTGGATTAAAAACCTTCATTGCAATAATTATCCCATTTGGAAGTATTCCTTTATAAACTGAGCACATACCCCCTTTACCTATCACATTGCTTTTGCAAAATACATATGTGTCTTAAGTTGCATCAACAGTTTTAGAGGAATCATCTCTTGATCCTGTAAAACGGGAAGAGAAAAGGAGATCATATTAGCAAGCTAATTGATATGTTAATAGCAACAATAATGAATCAGCTAATTCATAATTTCTATAGCTTTTCTCATCGACATTTCTGAATAAATAAATAATCTAAATTAAAAAACAAGAATAAAAATTGTAAACATAAAATACAGAGGAAAATTGTAATTAACATATCAAAACAAAAATGTTTTGCATAAAAGAGAAAGAAAATATAGCTTTCCTCAAAAAGAAAGAGAATATGGTATCAATGTCAACAAATTTGGTTGAAAATCAACATTCAATTTCATGAACAAGCATAAGTATTTTGTTTAGACGTGCTACGACATTTAAAAAGATACAATACCCATTTCATGGAATTAGGCCTTTGGGCTAGAACATCAAAATTAGCACACATTTAGTACCCAGTACACCAAAATTTAACATGCCTAGTTTGCAACATCATTATTAATGCTCAGATATACAAAGAAGAAACAATTAAGCTTTGAAAGATAATAGAGAAAGTACCCTACCTCTTGAGAAGAGGGACAATCCCAAGATTCTGTCATCTCTTTACTAACTTCCGGCGACGACGACGTAGGAGATTGTGAAGATGAAGAAGAGGAAGATGAAGAAGAGGAAGAGACGGGTGATATGGCTGTGCAAGGGAGCAGCTGGAGTAGTAATTGAAACCTTGATGCGCGATTGATTTGGGAAGAAGAAGGAATTACAGGAAAAGAAGTTTAATTTTTGGTTTGGATGTGAAGAAGAAGGAATTACAGGAATCAGAGGAAAAACCCTTATCGATGTGCGATTGATTTGGGAGGGGAGGAGCACGCGTATTTTTTTAACACAGATCTCCTAAAACGACACAGTTTTGAGATACTGTGTACAAAAAGAATGTGCAAGGCTGTGTATTTCCATTTACCCCTATATATATATATATATATATATATATATATATATATAGGTGTGTCCCATCAGTTTGGTCACACCAAACCTAACTTAATCAACTCAACTACTGAAACATACATGTCATATGAGAGTGATTAATGAATTAGTGGTGCACGCACCCACGCATGCATCTTTCTGACCCCTCCTAATTAAGATATTATTAGTGTGTTTGATGCATAAGGTTTCATTAATTATATAAAAGGCAAAGGAGTAATTGATCAATTGACTAATCAGAGAGTTAAAGGGAACATATATGTATAATCCAATGGAGGAGAGGATCGACAAGGGAGCAATGGTGCCCACTTCATTTTCACGAGGGAAGCTGATTTTGGTTGTCCCATGCATGCATATATATTAGATGCACGGCATTGCCACCCCACCTTAATTGCCTACTGGCTACTAGAACTAGATCCATACATGCATATATATATATATATATATATATATATATATGGACAATGTGTGTTTGTCTATATATATATGTCTATCTATATATCTAATCCCTTTAATTTGCATTGCATGGAGTTTGCCCCATTGGTTTCAGATTTGCACAACCAGTTGTGACATTTCTGTCTGCTCCATCCACTCTTTAGTCCTACAAATCTAATCTCCACATGCATATGATCTCTCGTCCCTCTTCGCTTGTAACTTTTTGAAATACAATATTATTGCATGGTTTAGCAAGGATGTAGATGACACATGCGATATATGTGTAGTTGTTATCAAATTTAATTATTTGTAGAAAATAAAGAGATAATTCATGTATTGAATGATATTTCATTTATTACAATAGATATTAATTGATCTTTTTATAGGCATAATTAAGTAACTAACATTTATTTACGTTACACAACTTATTTATCAAGATGTACCTATTTTAAATTATACATAATAAAAAAGATACCAACTTTTATAATTATATCTAGAATATATTCTAACATTATTCAAGTATTTTGGATAATTTTTTTTTTTTTTTTCAGAAATAAAAGGTGCATGTTCCCTTGGTTTCAAAAATTGCAACCATTATTGGTGTTTTTCCTAATCTAAATTAAGTTAGTGCGCTATTTGGATTGTGTAAACTTTATATCTATCTGTCTATTTATCTATCTATGTATATTATGAAATCGAAAAGGGGAAGTTTGAAATTTGTGAACCTGACAACTTTCAAGAGTGTGTAAACGCAGGCAGGTGGTGCTTACACACTTAAAAAATTAATCACAAATAAATTAATTATTCCTTTTATGTTTATAAAGTATGAAACAGTTTTACTTATTAACGTGGGACTTGAAAAAAATTATTTTTACAAATAACAATACACTATTTTCTATACTCACTTTTGAATATAATTACTCCAAAATATAATATATAATTTTTATTTGAATTATATATTATTATCTTAATCTCGACTATCAAATACAATTTTAATTTTTATTTAAATTCAATTAATTAATAGGATTAAATTAAACTCAAAACTCATAAAAGAAAAAATGTAAATTAACTGCAGGTATTTTCAAGTTAATTGTGGTATCCATGTGGCCCTGCAAACCTCAAAGTCCAGCCTCTCCCTCTCAAATGTAGACCGGCCGAGTAGTGTTCAAGTTACAATTAATTAATTAAAGATGTTGCTACTTGCTATACGTATATATGTTAACCAAGGTTTGCAATTTATAATCTATAAACATTTTTGGTATAGAATAATCACGGTCCAAGAAACAGAAAATAAATTAAGGGACTAATTACACTTCTGTTACATCAAGTACCACCATATTTATGATTGAATCCTCAAAGAATTTGGACTTACAATTTAATACATCAAATATCTGATTTAATACAATTTAGCCCCCAATTTCAAAATCCGACTAGAAATACCTACATTTCCGGACAAATATGAATACGGGTTGACTTATAAAAAAAAGAATCAATCCATGAATACATAGGTATTTTCAATCTCAAATCTTTTGTAAATCAATTTTAAATCAGTATCATCCATCTATTCACAAGAATCACAAAGAATTTCTCTTTTACACAAACTCTAACTAGCACAAACCTGAATTTTAAAAATGTAGATCAGTGCTATTATCAGCAATTAATAACAAATTCTACAAGCGTGCTCAGTGTATGTTACTACATCACAAATCACATTTACCAATAAAATCTTCAAAAAACCCTCTTGTTTCTTCATAGATGAACCCACTTATCATTTTCACTCCGCCTCTTCCGCGAGCCTCCGAATCGCCGACTTATTAATCCCTGAATGTTGTCCTGGATAACCTTGCAGTGTCGTTTAACCCCGCCTTTGCCCAACCCTTGTCTCGGCCTGACATTTTTGAATTGGAGAGTGATAGAGAGTGAGGATTTGATTGAAAATCTAGGTTAGGGGTTGGGTTTGTATTGTATGGATTCAATTTGGATCTTGCTGTGAAAGTGAGTCCGTGGAAGGGGAGCAAGGGGGAGGCAGGGGATGGGGAGCGGGGGACATGTACCATTTTCAGATCTGTGTCTCATCTCTTAAGAAGAGTAGGAGGAAGAGCTCCGTGAGAGATTTATGCTCTGTTTCTGAGTTTTAAAATGAATAGAAGAGAAACGAAATGGACAGAAAAATTAAGTTTTTTTTCAATTCTTATATTTCTGAGTTTTTTAATAAACAGAAAAGAAAAAAAATTGATAGAAAACTTGGCCACTTTTTCTATCAAAATTTTCTGTCCAAAATTGACTTGATTTGGACGGAAAAGAAATTAGAATAAGTAATATTTTTATAATTCTCATATTATCCTCATTTTTTAATATAATAAATTTTAAATTACAACTCATGTCCTTAATTTTAAATTTTCTATTCTTTTCTATTAAAAACTCAGAAACAACACAAAGTAAAACTTCAAGTTTTCTATTCTTTTCTTTTCTGTTCTAATTTAAGTTTTCTATTATTTTCTTTTCTGTTCAAAACTCAGAAACAGAGTGTTAAGGTTTCTCTCAAATTTTCATTTATTTATCTTTTTCTTATTCTTCTAATTCTTTTTGGTCCCATTTTTTTGCCTTTTTTTTTAATTTCTGTTTTGTAAAAATTGAATGTTAATGTTGGTGTTCATCATTTTCGAAGAATATTTACCCCTTTTTTAATTTTTGTTTTGAAAAAATTGAATGTTGATACTGTTGTTCATCATTTTGAAATAAAAAATGTTAATATTGTTGTTCATCATTTTAAAATAAAAATTGATATAAGCATAAAGCATAAACAGCACTAACACAAAAAATCATTAAAAAAATATCCAAATTTCAGAAAAATTATTGCTTTATTACATTTGTATGAATTTTTAATAATTAAAAAGAGTCTTAATTCTTTGATCTTTATTTTTTTGTTAAACATTATTTGATATAATTTTTAGTTTAATATTTTCAAATTCAATATTATTTGGGGTGAATTGACTTTAGAATTATTTTAATTTGGGGAGTTAATTATATTTAGAAGTATTTTAATTTGGGACTAATTGTATTTAAAATATTTTAATTTGGAGTTAATTGTATTGAGAAGTATTTTAATTTTTTTTAATAAAAGCAACCCGTATATGAATACAGTCAAACTGTATAAATCAATTGGTGTGTGGGTTGGGTCGGAAACCTCAATATTAGTTAATCATGGTTAGTACTCCCTCCTTTCTTATTTAATTAACGTTTTAAAGAATAAATTTTGTTTTTATTTATTTTTATATAAAAATATGATACTTTTTATATAGCGGTACTTGATGTAGTAAATTATAGTTAGCCATAAATAGGTCATTTTAGAGTTGTGCACAAGTATTAAGGTAATGATTGTATAACATTAACTATAATATCAATTGTCTATATTGCCCTTGTATTGAAATAAGAGATTGTTATTTATTGAACAGAAAATAGTGAGAGAACCAAAGTTACATTTAATACTTGAGGTAATATTGGAAACTAAGCAATTAATGCTTACTTGAAATTCTCAAACGACTTATATTAAGGAACAAAAATATTTTTTTAAAACGACTTATATTAAGAAACGGAGAGAGGGGGTATGGACCAAATGATTAACTATCTATCAATATCATGCACCCCTTATTAATTACTACTATTATGGAGTATTACTAGCTTAGCTTTTATTAAAATCATAAAACAAACTTCACCTCTTTTGTATCAATCTTGACATTAATTAACTAGTCTAATTCTATTTTTAGTCACACTCCAGATTTTTAAATAAAACTGAAGCATTTTTGGGTGTATTGTAAACGCTCCTTCTTCGTTTAGCCAACTTACAACAAACCTTTTCATAATTAAATAAATCTAATCCATCTGTTAAACTATAAATAATTGTACAATGCAAATCATTAATAAATGTGTAAACATTTTTCAACAATAATTTATAATTAAAAAAACTCTCATCGGCTATCATGTTATGTTTGGGAGTGGTTAGCATGAAGTTTATTTTTAGGTAAGTTGGTCAATTAATCAATAGAATACTGATACGCAAGCGAGACTCTATATGTATCAGTATTTTATTTATTAATTAATCAACTTACTCAAAAATTAATTTCATATTAACAGGATCCGTTATGTTTAGTAGTAGTACCAATCAAATGAAAAAGGAAAAAAAAAGGGGAGACATTTTTCAGTTTTAGGTGTTAGTGAAGATTGTTACTCCATTCTATAAGAAAAATAGTCTACTGTCACAATCTCAATGTGGGCCCACACTCCACCACCATCTATAAGTACGTAGCACAGTTTTCTTTACAAACCCAAACCTCCATTTCAACCGTTAGTTTTCTCACACTCCGCCGCTCTGCTCTACATATTTTTCTCTCCATAATAAAAATAAAAATCACACACCTATTACAACATAGCAAATCTCTCTATCACCACAATCTTTAACCCATTTACAATAATGGTTGACGTAGATCGGAGAATGGCCGGGCTCAACCCGGCTCACCTGGCCGGTCTACGTCGTCTATCTGCCCGAGCCGCCGCCTCAACGCCCTCCACCCCGCAACCCGCCCGTAACAGCCTCCTCTCCTTCACTTCCCTCGCTGATAAAGTTATCAACCACCTCAAAAGCTCTCGCACCCAAGTGCAAGCTGGAATATCCGAGCCGGAATTCGCCAGAGCGGAAGCGGAGTTCGGGTTCGCTTTCCCTCCAGACCTCAAAGCCATCCTCTCCGCCGGGTTACCCGTCGGACCCGGTTTTCCAGACTGGCGCTCCTCTGGCTCCGCTCGGCTTCAACTCCGAGCCTCCCTTGACCTCCCCATCGCCGCCATATCTTTCCATATAGCCCGTAACGATCTGTGGTCTAAGTCTTGGGGTCCGAGACCTGTCGACCCGGAAAAGGCCCTCAAAATAGCAAGAAATGCTCTAAGGAAAGCTCCACTCTTGATCCCCATTTTCAATCGTTGCTACATTCCTTGTAATCCTACTTTAGCCGGTAACCCAATATTCTTCGTGGATGAGAATCTGATTTTCTGCTGTGGGTATGATTTGTCAGACTTCTTCGATAGAGAATCTTCCTTGTTTCAGAGCTCCGACCCGTTTTCTCTCGCCAAACAACGCTCCGTGAGTGAAAAATCAGCAGGCACCTCATGGAATTTCTCGCGGAGAAGTTTAGACGCAGTCAGCGGGGGGCGAACGCCAAGATGGGTGGAGTTCTGGAGCGACGCCGCCGTGGATCGCCGCCGCAGGAATTCCAACTCCTCGTCTTCTTCATCATCGTCGCCGGACCGGTATTTTGACATAGCGCCCAGATCAGGAATACCGAAATGGGTGACAGAGTACATTGAGCAGGTCGGGTCGGTCTTGAGAGAAGGCGGGTGGGCTGAATCGGACGTGGATGAGATCGTACACGTGTCAGCATCAGGGTTCTTGGAAGGCGAGATGGTTTGTTTAGATAATCAAGCTGTGTTGGATGCTTTGCTTTTGAAAGCGGACCGGTTCTCGGATTCACTCCAGAAAGCCGGGTGGAGCTCGGAGGAGGTTTCGGATGCATTTGGTTTCGATTTTAGACCGGTGAAGGGGAAAAAACCGTCTAAGAAGCTGTCTCCGGAGGTCGCGGAGAGAATCGGAAAATTGGCTGAAACGGTGTCCAAGCAATCATAGTAACACGGAATTTTTACCGGAAACCGACAGGCATCAAGATTCTTTTTCTTTTCTAGTACTAGTATTTTTTTTAGATTTGCGAAGTCTCTCTCTCGGGTTTTGCTTTTTTCCTCTTTTTCGTATTAAAAAGAATGTAATCACATTTATTTATTTGGTGTACCATTATACTATTACTACTACTTACTAAGAAGGCAAGGCCAGTGGCCATATAATAATATACTCCTATATAAAAATCACATGAACATTTATTTGAATAATTTCCTTTCATTTAATATTTGAATTTTTAGTTTTCATGCTTAACTTCACCTCATACACCATTTTTGGATGGAATATCGGGGTGAAGAAGTTGCACAGCTTTTCATGCCACCCATCCCATGCACGTGTGCTTATTTTGTTATATAAAAAAGAAGGGGGTGGGTCCACCTCACACCTTGAATGAATAAAATCAAAACTCTCTCGTTCAATGCCATTGATTTGATTTTAGGCTTTTAAGTGTAAGCGACAGCAACGGCGTCGTTTCTCGTCCCACTGCAATTATTACTCCTATATTTTTGGATAAATATGTATGGTTGGGACTTGGGAGCTAGGCTAGGTGCTGGTGCTGTGCTCTCTCGGCAAATCTGGGGATTCTGAAAGATGGAAATGGCTTAAATATTAGGGGGAGAAAAAGGTTTCTTCTTTTCAGAAAACTAATGGAGACGATATATGGGATGGAAAGGGATGTTTTGTTTTCCTTGGAATTTGGGTTATATACTAGTAGCAGCAGTAGTAGTAGTAGTATTTTGCAACCAAAAAATAGTACTAAAAACAGTTTATATATACATATATGAGAAAAGTATATTCCATTCCTTTCAAATTATAATATTACTATTTATTTTTTAAAAGTTAAATTATGAATATCAAATTATAATATTACTATTTATTTTTTAAAAGTTGTTTAAGGTCTGTGGGCAAGGAAATCGTACCTTGCTAGGGTTAGGGTTTCGTGTTGGTTGAGGAGGAGAGAAATCCACGAAGAATACGGAATTGATTGATTGATTGATTGAAGAGGGGAGAACGACAGGGGGGCGATTACTCCAATGACGCGTGGCAGAACCCCTAGAATCCGGGAACCGTGTTAGAGTTATTGGGATTCCAAGAGCCTTCTTGAGTGTCCTTCGAGTTTAGAGAAATGTCCAAACCCCTTTGGTGCTTTTAGGTGGAATCTCCAAGCCTTTAAGTCACCAAAAAGGGTCTCCTTGATCTTCCAAGAATCTGAGTCCTTCGTCTCAAGAGAAGTCCCCTTCCCAATGGAATGGAAGGGGTATTTATAGGATTTTCTGGAAAGTAGTCATGTGCAAGGCACATGCCTTCAGGGAAATTCCAGAAATACCCTTTAATCATTAGAGTAATACCCAGATTGTCCTGCCCTTCTAGCCACCAATCCAATCCCTCAATCAATTCCCAAAATGAGTCGCCTCCGCGTGTCTTCTGCCTCGGGACACGTGGAAGATTCTCTCAGGTCTTGCTCATTTATTTCCGCCATTTCCGTTTGTCATTCAATTCTTTTAGGTCACATGTGAACCCTAATTTATACTTGGGCCCACATTTGCCCCCTGCGCGAGAGTCACGCCTTTGGAGTGACGATCGTGCAAAATACTTCAACTCTTTGAATCATGCTTCAAATTTTTGAAAAATCTGCAGAGTTCGCGATCTTGCAAGTCCTGAAAATAAAAAATCATAGGAGAGGGAACCTATGGTAGCTCTCGCAATATTATATCTTTGAAAATTCTCTATCAAATCTTTCTAAGCCTTGCATAATATTTGTTTCCCTAATTAATTTTTATATGTATATATATATATATATACATATATTGAAACTAAATCAAAATAAATTATATATTTGTCAAATAAAATCAAACCTTATTTTGACTTGTAAATAAGATCAAATCCTTTTTTTATAGAAAATCAAATCATTCATATTTTGGAAAAAATCAAATCATTCATAATCAAATCATTTCTATTTATATTTATAGAATAAATTAGGAAGGAATTTCAAAAATATTTTCTAAAAGTTGAATGACAAACGTTTTTTTTTAAACCAGATTGGATAACGTTTTTTTTTTTTTTTTTTAAAACTAAATCAAGATTATATATACAAATTTTATCAAATCATTCTTTATATTTTTTTTTTTTGAAAACAATATCAAATTATTTCTAATATTTTGGAAACTAGATCAAATCCTTCCCATTAATTTAGAAATAGAATATTTGTTTCTATAATTTATTTTGTTATCATTATTATATATGTATATGTATATATATACATATATTAAATCAAGATAAATAATATATATTTTATTTTGTAAATCTTGAAAACAAAGTCAAATGTTTTTATATATATATATATATATATTAAAAAATTAAATCAAGATAAATTATATATTACCAAATCAGTTATATATATTTATTTTTGGAAATCTTGAAAACAAAGGATATGAACAATGATTGTGCTCAATATATGCACGGTGATTGTGCATGCGTACGGGTGGCATGCCCAACTACAACTAGCAATTAAATTAATTAATATAAAATTGATATGCATATTAATTAATTCAAACTTGCAATTGAAAATTGCAATTTCAAACTTGCAATTGAAAATTGCAATTTCAAACTTGATATGCCCACGTTTTCGCAGTTTCAAACTTGCAATTGAATTAATTAATATTCCATACCCACAAATATTGTAATGCCCAACTACAACTCACACACGTGGCGGACATCAACCCGTCAATGAAGTCGAGCAGGTTTGCCTCTACATATTCGTGATGATCAATAGTAGTACTCCGTATTCAACAGAACCTTGGTTAGCAGGTTTGCCCCCTGCACGTGAGTCACACCTTCGGAGTGGCGATCGTGCAAATTTCTTCGAATCTTTGAGTCATGTTTCAAATTTCTGAACAATGTGCGGAGCTCGATCTTGCAAGTCCTGAAAATAAAAAAAATCTTGGAAAGGGGACCCCTTAGGAGAGCTCTCCCATAATATATTGAAAATCTTCTCCAAATCCTGCACAATCTTTGTTTCCTTGATAACAAAGGAAATCTTTGTTTCCTTAATAATATATATATATATATATATGTATATATATAATTAAATAAAATCCCCCTTATATATATATATATATATATATATGTATATACGCTCAAATCATTCATATTTTGGAAACAAAAATCAAATCATTTTTATTTATATACTTATAAAATTATGAAGGAATTATTTTACAAAAAATATTTTCCAAAAGTCTAGTATTTTTTTTTTAAAAAATAAGAATAATTTAATTTGATAAAATAATAATAATATTATTATTATTATTTTTAAACTCAAGATCTTTTCTCCTTGATTGATGATATCGCGTAGTCATTCATGGGGATTGACATGAATTAATTCTAGCAATTCATTTTACTAGACCAAAGGCTTCCACCTTCCACAGGCGTATTAACAGAGTAAGTAGCATGATTGAACCATTTGGTGCCAGTAAATTGACAAGCATTCAGAAATATATACATGGCTCTCAAAAGGCACATTATATAATATATATATATATATATATATATATATATATATATATATATATATATATATATATATATTATATACATTATATAATATATACCTGTGCATCTTCACACCGGATACATTATATATATATATATATTTTACTTTCAAAGTTTAAGAATCACTATGTTTGTGCTACTGATTCAAGTATAATATATATATATATAATGTATTCATATATGATATATATATTTTAGAATTGCAACAGGAAGTGAATCATATTGATTCCACGAATTGTTATTATTTTTTTTTTTATTTTTTTTTTAACAGCATACCCATTTTCAAATACCCAGTTTCCCGATTTTTTTTCTTTTGTTGCCCACATTATTGATTCTTCGGATTCATTTTCGTATTTTTGACGTTTTTTTTTTGATTTCGTTATTTATTTTTCAGGTGATTGTAATATATATTTTTCGGGCCATCTCACCTTGATAAGGATTTTGGCTTGGATATTCACGAAGAACAAGACAATATCGTAACGAGGAAACATCTATTCCGAGCCACTTCACCTTAACAAGGATCTTGGCTCGGAAATTCTCCAAGAAAGGGCAACATCATTGCGAGGAAACATCAATTCCGGGCCATTTCACCTTAACAAGGTCCTTGGCTCGAATATTCTGAAAGAAAGGACAACGCCGCAAGGAGAAAGGATATGTTCCGAGCCATTTCACCTTAACAAGGTCATTGGCTTGGATATTCTGGAAGAAAGAAACACCGCAAGGAGGAAGGATTTATTTCGAGCCATTTCACCTTAACAAGGTCATTGGCTTGGATATTCTGGAAGAAAGGAACACCGCAAGGATGAAGGATTTATTTCGAGCCATTTCACCTTAACAAGGTCATTGGCTCGGAAATTCTCCAAGAAAGGGCAACATCATAGCGAGGAAACATCCATTCCGGGCCATTTCACCTTAACAAGTTCCTTGGCTCGGATATTCTGAAAAAAAATAACACCGCAATGAGGAAGGATTTATTCCGAGCCATTTCACCTTAACAAGGATCTTGGCTCGGATATTCCGGCGAAGTAGTATTTATTCCAATCAGTTGCTTCAACGAGCAAGGAAAAGTTAAATGTAAGAGGGGAGAGCTCCTTAGGCGGCTAAACCCTATGGGCTAACCCTTAGGGGGGGACCAACCTAATGGCCTACTTCTTTACATTTTTGTCTAATTCATCTGGCCATAATTTTTTTTTTTTTTTTTTTTTTTTGCATCCAGCTATGACATTTTTCGTTGCATCCAGCTATGCAGGGACACTCGTATCGTTGTGCTCCTCCACATGCATATTCGTCACTACTTGGGGGGAATGCACCTTTACTCTGGAGGATGTTTATGTCATCTACCAGTAAGCATTTGCCCCCTGCGCGTGAGTCACGCCTTTGGTGAGATGATCGCGCAGAATATTTTTAAGTGTTGAAGTCTTCACTTCTTGAAGCTTGATGTTTGAAAGCCTTGAAAACGAAAGTCCTAGAAGAGCGAATCTCTAGAGGAGCAAACCTTAGATCATGGCTTTCGTAGTTTTTTCCATTTCCTGTATCAGAAAATTCATGTATATATATTTCATGTAAACTAACACTTGAATCCATATTTCTTTTTTTTAATAAATCAGAAGAAATAATCAAGTATAAGTGAAAGTTTGACAAATTTATTGATAATCAAATTGCTTTTAACGAAAAGCATAACGTTTCATATAATAAATCTTGCTTTTATCGAAAAAAGCATAACGTTCACCACTTTTAGAGATAAAGTGCAATTTTTTTGCTTTTGTCGAATAAAGCATAACGTTTGCCACTTTTAAAGATAAAGTGTAACTTTTGGGGTTGAGGGCTTATACTCAGGTGCCTCAATCACTTTTGAAGTTGAAAGTGTAACTTCCGAGGGCTGTTAGTCAGGTGCCTCGATTACTTTGAAGGTGAAAGTATAACTTATGAGGACTTATAGTCAGGTGCCCTCGTTCACTTTTGATGATAAAGTGTAACACTCGGGTGCCTCGTCACTTGGGTCGTCCAATTTCTTGGCAAGTGCAGTCTACGAGGACTTGAAATCGGGTGCCTCGTCACTTGGGTCGTCCAATTTCTTGGCAAGTGCAGTCTACGAGGACTTGACCACCATTTAGAGTGGACCACCATCTTGGGTGGATTTTTTTTTTTTATTCGTCAATTTTTTTTTTTTTTTTTTTTTGTGCCTCCTCCCTTGGTCATCCAATTACTTGGCAAGGGATATTCCTGAGGACTTAAAACCACCATTTTTGGTGGACCACCATATTGGGTGGATTTTTAATTCATCTGTATTTCAGAGATTTTCGATGGTAGAGCCAGTATTTGGGTTCTCGACTTCCGGGACTGCACCATGGGTGATAGTGTTGCACGTTTCTTCTCCTAGTTCAATCTCCCCGGCCGCCAGCTTCTCATGGTATATTCTTCGCAGACTGTAACAGTCCATAGTGGAATGTCCTGCGTATTGGTGGTATACACAGAAGTCTGGTCTTCTTTTCATCTCTTCCGTTACAACCAACCGGGGCCTTGGAGGCTTCACCACTCCATATTCAACCCATTGTTCATACAGGTTCCTGAATGCCTTCTCGCTACATGTAATAGCCTCCGGAATTGGCATCCTGGTATACTTATCCTCATGCCTTTCTCTGCTTTGCTCAAATTTCTCATTCTTTCCCTCTTGCCCCCTTGTGGTTTTGACTGAGAATCCGCCAAAGCCACAGTTGCTGTCCTCTTGCCCTTCCATGTAACCATCGCATGGCTGGTGGGAAATGTCATGATTCTCCCAAGTCTTGTGAAAAAGATGAGAGGGTCGCAAATGAATCACAAGCTTTGGTAATGAGGTGGGGCTTGAAGGCGTCTAAAGCACCATTGTTGCATATGCTAACCAAGTTCTTTTCTTCAATTGGCTCTGCACACTTCTGTGCTTGGGTCCTGAACCTATCCACGTAATCTGACAGCTCCTCGTTTGGCTTCTGCTTGAATCGCATGAGCTCTACGATGGTTACCTGTTTCTGCACATAGAAAAATTTCTTAAAAAATTGCAATTTTAGATCATCCCAATCATGGACTGATCCCTTCTCCAAATTGTAGTACCAACTGAAGGCACTATCCGTCAAAGTCTTGTTGAATTCCCTCATCAACAAGTTGTGGTTGTTTACTTATCATATCCTAGCCATGGAGACATTGACTCTACAAATCTGGCAATATGTTCCCTAGCATTTCCTTTCTCCCCGTTGTATTTTGGAAATTGCGGGGGGTGCTCAATATACCCTGTTGGGTAAGGCTGCCTCCGAATGTGTGCAGGGTAAGGAGGAGTAAAGTCCAACTCCGAGGGTCGAGATGTCTGTCTGCGAAGTTGATTGATCACGTCAATCATATCATCCTTCGTCACATACGGGCTTGTAGCGTGAACTCTCTGGGGTGTTGTGATATACTGCTGCATCGACGGTGTGTATGATAGAGAAATTGGTTGATGAACACTTGCATCATGAACAGCTGGCACTGGTGGAAGTTGCTGGCTCATTCGCTGGACATTGCTTGGAATGATTGGCATTTGCACCTGTGAAAATGATGGAATAGTTGCTGAGATGATGTTTGCCTGAGGTTGGCTTGCTTCCATCCTAGATTGTGGCATGTCGCCACTGTTCTGGGCTTCCAAGTTGATTATTGGAACCGATTGATTTTCCGTTAATGGAGGTACAATCTGGTTCTCTTTGTTGTTGCTACCATTATTGTTGTCTTCCACACCTGCTTGTTCCCCATGCGAACTTCCTGGGAACATGGCCTTGAAAGTGGGAATCTGCATCAACTGCTGGCGGAAATTCCCCATCTCCTCTTGCTTCCTCTGCATTTCCAGCATCATGGCCATCATCATTCCTTGCCCTTCTCGTGCTTCCTTCAATGCCTTGAGCATCTCCAGTTGCACAGCATTCGTCGGGTCTCCACCTGCATCCTCGCCTTGCCTTCCTGCGCTTGTGTGTTGTTGATTGACCATATGTGGTGATGTTGAACTTCCTTCTGAAGCGTCTTCAATAAGTGGTTGGTCAAAATCCAGTTTGCGCCTTGGAAAGCTTGAGTGGCTTGCCTCGGAACTGGATCCGGTGAGGTAATGCTGTTTGTTGGTGAAGCAGCTCTTCCTGTAGTTCTCCCACTTCGAGTTGTGGGCATACCCTTCACGAATTCTACACCTCCCCAGCAGAGTCGCCAAAGAAATGTGGGCAAGGAAATCGTACCTTGCTAGGGTTAGGGTTTCGTGTTGGTTGAGGAGGAGAGAAATCCACGAAGAATACGGAATTGATTGATTGATTGAAGAGGGGAGAACGACAGGGGGGCGACTACTCCAATGACGCGTGGCAGAACCCCTAGAATCCGGGAACCGTGTTAGGGTTATTGGGATTCCAAGAGCCTTCTTGAGTGTCCTTCGAGTTTAGAGAAATGTCCAAACCCCTTTGGTGCTTTTAGGTGGAATCTCCAAGCCTTTAAGTCACCAAAAAGGGTCTCCTTGATCTTCCAAGAATCTGAGTCCTTCGTCTCCAGAGAAGTCCCCTTCCCAATGGAATGGAAGGGGTATTTATAGGGTTTTCTGGAAAGTAGTCATGTGCAAGGCACATGCCTTCAGGGAAATTCCAGAAATACCCTTTAATCATTAGAGTAATACCTAGATTGTCCTGCCTTCTAGCCACCAATCCAATCCCTCAATCAATTCCCAAAATGAGTCGCCTCCGCGTGTCTTCTGCCTCGGGACACGTGGAAGATTCTCTCAGGTCTTGCTCATTTATTTCCGCCATTTCCGTTTGTCATTCAATTCTTTTAGGTCACATGTGAACCCTAATTTATACTTGGGCCCACAAGGTCTTATTTGGATGGTTTGATTCGATTCAGACTTTGAAATTGACC